>OVBE01000009.1:0-94025 GCA_900406425.1 Iberis pinnata | reverse complement strand
TTATATATATATATATATATATATATATATATATATATATAATTTCAACTATTGCAACAAATCAAAAAATAAAACCAAATGTTTTTAAGAAAAACCGCGCTTAGCGCGGAACAACCCTTAGTAACTATAATGAGAGATGAAAGTAATACATAATAAACTTTAATGTAGTTAAATATTATAATATGAAAAAGTGTGTTAGGAAGTGGAAAGAGAAAACGTGACGGATATGCAAAAAGTGTTATGAGAATTGGGTAAGCAGTGAGGGCAAATATATCTTTCTTAACCAACAATTATGGTAGTTTTAAAAATCTTGGTACAATATGATATTTTTGATAGTTTGTCTACATAATATGGTACTTACTATAATTTATATATATATATATATATATATAAAATACTGATAAAATAGAAATTTAAATGGATAAAAGAGAGAGAGAGTTTTGAACAAGAAAATAAAATAAAAGGAGAGAGAGAGTTGTATATTATATTGTGGAGAACGTTTATGTTCTACAACTAAGGGCTAACAATCTAATTCTTTTTCCATAGTATCATATAGCACCAAATATACTCAAATTTAAAGTCAAGTGTTAATTAACTGTATTTCGAAAGTTAAATTTTTGTTTACCCCATTTATATATTCGAAAATTATAAACCCCTAAAAACAAAGTTCAAAACCAAAATACACGTAAGTAGTCATTGTTAATCCGCGGTTATATGTGTATTCTATTTTCGAACTTTTTTTAAAGGTTTATAAGTTTTAAAGATTTAAAATGAGGGTAAACAAGTATTTAACTTTTGAAATATGATTATTTAACATGATGTCTTAAATTGAAGTACATCTTGTGCTATATAATACTACGAAGAGAGAATTAAATCACCGACCCTACAATTAATCGAATAAATCGTATTTATAGTTAAAAATATAGTGATCTCCACCATTTTTCTTGAGCGCATGTCATTGGTGACATTTTTGGATGGTATTTTTCTTTGCATTTACAACACTTTCTTTTTAATGTAGTGTCACTAGTTTGTGTTAATTTTGTCTTGTTTTGTTAAAAAAAATTTATAGGAAAATTCAAAAGAGAAATCATAGTAAGGTAGAAAAATATAACATATAAATTTTTCGTCTAGTGATGAAATATAATATGTATAAATCTCTTAAATGACGCATTTCAGTATTGTGGACATGCTTCCTAATTATCGAGGTAGATATCGATTTGGTGAAGAGATATGCTGCCTTGTTGCAAGATTGAATATATTTCAATTCAATTTCTTTATTTTCTCAAGTTTTTGGGTGTATAAAAAAACTTAATAAATATATTGTTTAGTTATATAACTTTTAATATATTCTTCTTTCGTATATGTAATACATGCAACATTATCTTCATATAGAACTGTTAGCTTTATGTTATTATATATTCCACTATTTTAAGAGATGTGTTCGTTGGTTGATATTAGCCATACACATTCTCTACTTTATACATGAAGTGTGATGATCTCGACATGATTTGAGGAAGTAGTTATAATCATTTGTTTCTGAAAACAGCATGATATAACTTTATCCCAGACCGCGAAGACGTATCCCGTTTGTGATTGAGCTTTGTGTGAATATGAAAAATATCATGCATCTGCAAAACCAATTATTTGACCATTTGAATTTTTATCATAAAATAACTCTGTATCATAATTTTTTTGTAGATAACTAACGACATGCTCGAGTTATGAGATGTGAATCTTGCTAGAAGATTAATGAAAAACGATATACAAGCGTAGTTCAATTTTCAAGATATATTAGTTTCATATATACTTGGCCAAGACTTGGTCGAGCATTTCATTTTCGGTTCATATTTTTCAGGGTCTGTGTAGACACCTCAGGAACGTCATTTGGAAGTTGCCTTACTAGTGGTTTGATACTTAAAAGGGGCTGCTGGACATGAGATAATGCTTCGGTCGAATTACGATGTGCAGATTTTCTTCTATTGTGATACGGACTGGTTGTTTGTTCACTAACGCGTCATTCTTTAACAACTTAAGTTTTTCTTCTAGGTGAATTACCCATCTCATGGAATTAAAAAACAAGACATTCATTAGTAGAATTTGCGTATCATGCTATGTCAATAGCCGCTCGCAAGATTAAGTTGTTACATCAAATTTCTAACCGATTTGGGGTTTGCACCATCGTCACCAGCCCGATTGTTTTGCTACAATAAATATGCATTTTATATTGCTACAAATCAGGTGTTTCACGAGCGCACAAAACACGTCATGATAGATTGTCACTGTGTTCAAGATGATCTCAAGGATGGTATCATCACCACCTCTCATGTCGGGACGATGGAACAAAGCACATATATTTTGACAAAGGCTTTAGGAAAAGTTCAGCTGAAGCGCAACCGTTTTTTTCTGACTAAATTTCGAGGAAATAATATTTTTGTGATTGGTCAGTAGTTGGTCGGAAATAGTATTTGAATATTTTTCGACCAAATAATTTTTTTTTTTTTTGAGAAAAAACAAAATAGTCGGTAGTTGGTCGGGAATAGTGTCCGACTATTTTCCGACCAAATCTCATTCCGATTATTTCCTGCAAACTTTTACTTTAATCAATTTTTAGTCAGAAATTCGTAGGTATATTTTTCGACTAAAATGCTCGTCGGATTTGTTAGCCGGAATCAACTTCACATGCTTATAATGTGCAATTCATTTCATCTCATGTCCAAGTTGAATTCATAATTAATCTTCCTATTTGAGGAGTATTCATACAAATATATATGATGTACATTTAAGATAGTTGATAATAGTTAAGATTGAATATATTTATCAATCATTGTATGGATTGAGTCGTAAATTTTCCAAAGCTGTATAAAAAAGAACCTGAGATCATGTTAATAAAACAAAACACTTTATTTTCATTATTTGTTTCTGGTTTTATAAAGTAGAATACCAGTACATATATGTGACCTCAAATCTCAATAAGTGAGTTAAAATGGCATCAGTTTCATCCTGTTTTTGACTTTTTCCCATGAGGAGATTGAGTGTTTCGAAGCATTTTCTCCTTTGAAAGAATAGATGCTAGCCTGTTCAGTGACCAACATAATAAAAATGAAAAAACCATCAAACATGTTATTAATACATATTGTACAATGAAAATATATAAATTGGTAAATATATTACTCTAATTAATCATATCATCAAACTAAACGTACTTGATAAGAGCCTTCTCGTTTGTAGTCACATAGACATGCTCATTACACCCTGTTTCTAGATTTACTTTTGACACAGGTTTCTTCAACAAATTCTCTCCGGTCTTCACAAGATTACTCAAGTTTTCTTCTGTTGCTATGTCAACTGAACATGCATCTCCTGTTAACGTATCATCCTAAATGTTTTTGGCAAAAAAATTTGTCTAGAATAGTAAGATTCAATGATCAATAACTAAGAAATAAAGAGAGTTTATATGTTCATATATATGTAAACCTGAATGCGAATATAGTTTGGCTCAGAATGAAGAGTTTGGAATACGGTAGATAGATGAAGATCAACCATATCAGAGCTTGCTTGTGTAAATACATCGATGATTGGTGTACAATTGTTTTTAGTCAACCAACTCAACATTCCCCAGCCTGCACATTCTCTTGCACAAAATTTCTTGTCCATTTTTCGGTCACCGGTTCCAAGAGAAAGCACGAGAAATCTTCCGTAGTCATTCGGTTTCATAGGAAAGAAATCAGGATTACCCTTTGTAATCTCCTTCATCACCTCTCCAATGGCCAACAATGCCTATATAGTTATATAGCGTATTCATAAAAAGTGTTGTAGGTAATATAAAAATTTGGTAATAAAGTAAATAGTTACAACTTACAGGATTGTTTGCTGCGACACCACCATCAATGAGGTTGAACTCTTTTGTTTTTCCTGTGGAGTCTTTTGTTTGAAAGTGATGAGCAGGCAAATAAGTTGGTGCTGCTGAAGTTGAGATGATAATATCAGCTAGTAATGCGTTTTTGAGAGGATTATTTTTTACCTACATATCAACACCGTAACATAATTTTTAGTAACCTTAATTAATAATTATAAGGGGATTCTCAAAAATATTACAAAACGTTTTTGTTGAAAAACTTCATAATTTAAAAAAAGTTTTAAGACTTCAAATGTATACCATGAACTTCCAAAACCAAGTCCCACTCCTTCAAAACTAAATCTGTCTATTTAGTGAACACAAACTCAATAATTTAAATTCTAAACCTTTAAAACTCAATTTTAATTTTTTGGAATTTTTAAAAGAATTGAGAGTATGTGGTATTTTTGGAATAGGAACGTCTTTTTTTATTGTATGTCATGGAATTCCTCTAATTACAATTATTGTTTATTTGAATGTTTTTTATATAATACAAACCTCATATGTGGTGAAAATTGTAGGTTGAAGATGTTTGATGTCGAAAGTAGGAATCACAACATTGGTGAGTGTTTGGTGTAATCTTGTATCTCCTAATTTGGAATGGATAAGTTGGCGAAGATAGTGACCATCGTACTTTGGTCCAGTGAAAGTCTTCAACAAATTTTTGACAGTCGAAAAAGGAAACTTATCTTGAGGGAAAATGTAAGGACAATGTTTAAGATAAAAGTCTTTAATCTCGTTAGCAGCAAACAAAGGACGACCATGTTTATTTGGAGCAGATAACATAGTTGTCATTAGACCGCCTGTGCTTGTTCCTGCGATCACGTCAAAGTAATCTGCAAGCCTCGCTTCTTCCCCATCTAGTTTCTATTTACACGATACATTATTTTATATTTTTATTCAACAAAGATAAAAGCGATTCTTTATTAATAATAATACTATATACTAAAAGAGAAATTTTTTGAAATACCAGCAAAAAAAAGTTCAAATTTAAAAAATACCGCACTCCCAAAATTTCCAAAAATATCACACGCTTCCAAATGTTCCAGAAATACCACAAACATAAAAAATGAATTTTAAAGATTTTGAATATTAAATCTTTAAAATATTTAGCTAACTGAATCCTGTTTGAAACTCAATATATTTTTAGGGGTGCTATTGAATTAATGAATTAAACTCAATTCAAGTATATTTATAATAGTGTTATTCGTCAATAGTTGATTTTGATTTACATTTTAAAATATAGTGTTATTGATTATTATATTTAAAATTTATTTATTAACTGAGTTTGAAATGTAGTGTTATTCAATGAAATTTTAAGTCCGATTGTAAAATCAAGTGTTATTCAAACTTGATTTGTAATTTTTGTTTTGTATTTGAAGTGATTTAAAATAACTAGTTGTAGAGTTCCATGAACAGATACTTAGATTCCAAATTCAAGATAAACTCCCAAGATATTAGAAATCTTTGTAAATTCTTTCTAAAATCTCTTAAAATGAATTATATAGACATTTAAATTTCAATTATTATAAATCAATTAAAATTAAATTTAAATATTCAACTGAATAACATATCCTTAGAGTTTCATACTATCACCTTACAATCTTTTATAATATTATGAATTACACTTTTGATATGTTAGTTTAGGAAAATGACCATCCATATTAGATGAAAAAAAAAAATTTGGAGCAGAAAAAGTGGGTATAGGACATTTAGTTGCAGTTTAGATAGTTTAGTTTTAGATTTTTTGATCCATCTATATATAATTCAAGTAGAATGTTCAGCTCGGATCGGTTCTCATTTACTTAGATTCGGGTCTGGTTTTGTTTTTCTACTAAAATCCAACATTGAATCAAGATTATTTTGGATTCGAGTATTTCGGTTTTCGGTTCGAGCTTTTTGGATAATTCAAATGGTATAATATTTAGGGGTTTCGGTTTAGGTTATTTGGATTATTCGGGTTTGAAACTTGATTAACTTTAATTACTTGAATAATTTAAACCGAAAACCAAAATTATGCAAAAATTCAAAATACTCAATCCAAAACTTGAATTATCCAAACACCTATAGTATAATATTTAGGGTTTTTGGTTTATGTTATTTGAATTATTTGGATTTTCTGATTATCGAAACTCGATTAACTTTAATTACTTGAATAATATAAACCGAAAACCAAAATTATGCATTCAAAAATTCAAAATGCTCAATCCAAAACCTGAATATCTGAACAAAAATCGAAATACCCTACCAAAATTATGAATTATTTATTAGATCAAAATACCTATATGTAGATATAAATTCGGGTTTTCGTTTATCCGCTCGGCTTTCATATTTGTCATCTGGTTTAGATATCTAAACTAAAACGATTTAGGAACCATTCAAATTATTTATAATTATACTTCAATTTTTGTTCCAATTTTTTTTATTTAGGTTCCAATTGAAATTATAAAATTCCGGATAAAATATCCAGCTCTAAAAAACCTAACCTAAGTACAAAGACTACCAGCTTTTTTGTTTCTTTTTTCCTTTTTTATGGTTATAAAACAAGATGTTGCATAAGGGCATATCCAAAGGACACTCTAAAACTTCAAATTTGAAGTTTTTTGTCCTCCAAAAGGACACTTCAAAACTTCAAATATGAAGTGTCTACCTTCTCACACTTCAAATTTGAAGTGTCACATTTTTATTGCATCTTAGTCCCTAGATTTATTTATTTAATACTTTTGAGTTATATATTAATTATTTTGGTACCAAAACTTTTATGATTTATTTTAAAAGTATACTAATTTATGCATATTATATTTATAAACATATAAATTAAAATTATAATATTACAATATGAGAAATATCACATACCATAAATATTTTTTAAGAAATATCAAAGGAAGTTTAATACAAAAGAGAACAATAAAAAAAGATTACATAACACATAAATTTTACCCAAATAAAAATTTCACTACAAACTAATTAATACCCACCTAAATTTGATCCACTACTTCCAAGATCATAATGAATTGTCGGAAAAAAGTTGGTGTAGCCGAATTTGAATTTTTTTTTATGATGTTATTGATATGTTTTCTAATAATTATGTAATTTATACTATAGTGTAATGTTTTCTTAATAAATATTGCATGTTATAATTAAATGATGGATATTTTATATTTATTTATAAAATTGTATGATGTTAATTAGTTGTAAACAAAAATATGATCTATATTGCAAAATACACACTTTTGACACTTCAAATTTGAAGTGTGTGACACTTCAACTTTGAAATGTCCCTTTAGGGATGCCTTTACGTAATCAAATGCATAGGTCTAGCAAACATTTACTCAAACGACTGAAAACGTATTCCGGGTGCACTATGTGCATTATAAATAAGTGACGTATGCCTTCAGTAGTTGGTATCTAACTTTATCAATAAGAAAGTGGATGTTAGGTGAGGTTTAAGTCGACATCCATTCCTTAGGGAAAAGTTAACAAATATATACTAATATACATAAAAAAATTGTCATTTGGGTCAAAAACAGAAAGAATAGCTAAGCAACCAAAAAACAAAATATTCTTCTCTTTTTTTTTCAAACAAAATATTCTTCTCTTTTTTTATGCAACAAACAAAAATATTATATATTCAACAAGAAGTTTACCCGAAAGTAAAATATAATTTTACCATATAACGAGTTCACTTATCCACAATACAAAAAATATAAATTTAAGAAGTGAAATTAGTCTATATATGTAAACAATAAAATAATACTCAAATATATCAAATATAGTAAAACGAATTAAAATATAGTTATTTTATACGATGGATATCTGAGGCTCTGCAATTTTTGTCATTGAAAGACGTTATGATATGGAAAAACCTTGTATATGTTATATAATGTAATTGTTATATATGTCATATTTTTATACCCTAGTCTAGGGCTGATTATGAGATTTATAAGAACGCAATTTAAAATAAAAATATGTTATTCTGGATAGTTTTACAAAAAAATAGAATTGACTTCTAAATTTAAATTTAAAAATAAAAGTAGACTGCAAACACATATTTGTTCTATTTGAATTTATGGTTGGTTATGCCTCAGTCCCTACTCCCTACTATATAAGACCATCTCCATTGGAGAAACCCCCAAAAATTTCTTAACAAATTTTTATTAGTTTTTTTTCAAATTTTTATACATTTAAGAAATTTTGTATGTATTTATTGATTTTGTCGTCCATTGGTAGAATCCGAGGAGTTCTTAAAAAAATAATTTTGAAAACATAAAATATTTTTATTAAAAATTATTGAAAAGTGATAAATTTTTGAAGTTCGGTTCGGTTTTTCATTTTTAAAGTTTGGTTTTTTTGGTTCGAAAATCTTAATTTCCGTTGGGTTTTCGGTTTAATTTCAATTTTTTGGTTTGATCGCTTAATTTTAGCAAGTTCGGTTTGGGTCGGTTCGGTTAGTTTAGTAAAAAATATTTTCCGAACCGAAAACCGAACTAAAATAAAAATGGTGCCGAATTGAACCGAACTAACTGAACCGAACTAATTTTGGTTCTGTTCAGTTTATTCAGTTTGATTTTGGTTCGGTTTAAATGTCCACCTCTAAGTAAAA
This sequence comes from Iberis pinnata, assembly GCA_900406425.1. Lineage (NCBI taxonomy): Eukaryota > Viridiplantae > Streptophyta > Magnoliopsida > Brassicales > Brassicaceae > Iberis > Iberis pinnata. Next base: position 85,527 of record OVBE01000009.1, on the reverse strand, counting down.
AAATCAAAAACAACCGAGCCAATCATAATCTGACATGTGTGCGGTTCTTACGTGATCTTAAAAACTTTATCAAAAAACCGATTCTTGTATTTGTTTAATTAAAATATTTATTTTTCTCATTTAGTACACTCTAAATACACCTAAGAATTCATTAAGATACTCCAATAAACTTACTCTAAGTAAGAATGTATTTTGGCACTGTTCTTTTATTTCTTGATGATTGTTTAAAAAAATAAAGAAGCATAATATAAAACGTGCGTAATTGAAAGCTGTACTTTCAACCGTTATTGTTGTCTTTTTGGGATAAATATGTTGTATATGATTGTTAACAGTAACATTACAGAAAACATTAAGTGTAAATCATATGCCAGTTGATAAAATGTGTGGGAAATATGTAACAGCCCACCCAACAACATAATTTTTTTCACATTAATTTATGAATTGACTTTCAGAAGCCTAATTTCCATAAATAAGATAAAATACATTTACTATATAAGTGAACAGATTCGATTTTGATCTAGTAACAAAGCAACAACGGTGACACAACCAATAGACCACTTGATTTTTGTTATAACAATATAGTTTATTAACATAAGTGATGAACTTTGTGACAAAAAAAAGAAAACTGTTGAACTTTTTCTATATTAATTATTAAATTGTTATATTATAATTTGCATCGCTACTTTTATTGTTGGTTGTAAAAGCAATAATTCAATAATCGGTATAAACAAATTTTTAAGTAGCTTTTTTTGTAGTTATATTACTTAAAAAGAATTCAGTTGAATTTTATAATTAAATACAAACACATGTCTCAAAAAGGGATATTAAACTATTCTTGTTTAATATGTTATTTTGTATAAATCTAAGAAAAGAAAGTAAGCAGTCATGATAAGAGGTCGAAAAATACCTGAAGCTCAGACTCAAGAAAAGATAGTATGGTTGCAGGTATAATTCCTCTGACGCCACCACCATCAATGCTAAGAATTGTGATTAAGTTTCCAAAAGTGGGAGGTTGAAGAAGAAATTCTGCACTCTCCATCCTTATTTCTCAACTATGAATTAAGCTTCATCTCATTACTTAAAACAAGCAAGAGAAGCCTGAATCTGATTCTTTTGTTTTTTTTTATTTTTTGTTTTTTTTTTCTGATAAAGAGATTCTGATGCTTTATGATCATATGGTTAATGTGGTAGTAATTTCCAGACGACCACACACTCTTCAGTTTTCGTCCTTTTTCCAACTTTTTGGTTAAAGTTCCAAATTTGTGTTTTCTTCACAATTATACATAAGTTTTATGCGTGATACTACGATAATTCGTTATGTTCGCTTTCAAAATAAAAATTTGCATGTGGTAGATTAATTAATTTGAGAAAAATTATGGGTAATGCCATAAAACATACTAGCTTTAGCTTTAGACCATGTCCAACGCATGTATTTAGGCTGCTCTTAACAAAAAATAATAATAAAAAAGTGCAATTGAAAAAAAGTCGATCCTATGTTTGGGTATTTTACAACCGGGTTAGGACCGCCACGTGCCCGTCTATGATTGGTTGTTCTTTTTTTTTTAATTGTTGATTTGTTTTTTTTGGAATTTTTTGTAGGGCTCATCTTTCGGATATTCGGTTCTGTTCCGGTTCTTCGGATCCTAAATTCTAATACCCAATCGATACTTTTATAATATTCGGTTCGGTTCCGGTTCGGTTCTTGTCGATTCCAGTTCGGTTCTTGTCGGTTCAAGGTATTTCAGACCTGAAATACCAAAAATACCCAAAAATACTAAAAATACTAGAGAAAAATAAAATACGCAAAATAGCTTAAAACTAAATTACCTGAAGAAAAAAAAAATACCCGAAAATAAAAAGTTAGCCGAAGAAAAACTAAAATGCCCTGAATATATAAAATGTATATATATATATATATATATGGTCAAATATTTCAATTAAAAAATTTATGTTCAAATATTAATGCAATAGTTTGTTAGTTTCATAAATTTATGTTTAAATATTTCAATTAATAAAATTTTATGTTCAAAAATCTCAATTAAAATTTTTTAATTTTTCATTCTTAGAGCATTACCAATGGTGATATCTCATTTTGAGTATCTCAAACTAAAAAAGTGGTTTTTAATATTTTGAGATGCTACTTAGAATTTGTGTTTTAAAATGAGTTCCAATGGTTGTATCTCATTTTGAGTATCTCAAATCCAAAACCAAAACTTGCAAAACCAATTCAAAACAAGAATCAAAACCAATTCAAAACTAAAATCAATATCAAAATGCAATGTGCAAATTTTAGAACAAAATGTTTGGATTACCTCTCATCTTCATCTTCTTCTTCATCTACTGCATCTTCTTCATATGCACCAATCCTCTTCTTCTACATCATCAAAACAATTCTTCATATGCATCATTCCTTGTTCTTCTTCTGCATCATCATTTATAAGTACATAAAACTTTACAAGACTTATTCACACAATTGAACGAGTTACACACTTACAACAAACACACATCCTCTAAAAAACATGGATGCATGTTTAAGAATCTTCCTCAACACACAATAAAATAAATAAAAATCAAGCCCAAGATTTTAGAACCTATCATTGTGGCCAAGAGCAATCACCTAATTTACAAATCAAGATCAAGAAACTTGAATCTACTATCTTTTTAAATTAAGTAGATATGATGTTTAAAAGAGAGACTCTAGCTTGTATCATTACCTTAAACAAGCCTTCAATACCTTCTTCAATCTCTTCCATGATTGTCTTTACACTTTCTGAGCTAACCAATGCACATTGAATCCTCTCACGTATAACTTCTTTACTAATCTCTTTCTATGTTCTCTTGTTGTCACTAAAACTAGCTTCCCTATTTCAGCTTCCATAGCTTCAAGCTCAAGACAAGAAAAGCCTTTCTCAAGATCTCTCTTCTCCTTATGATGATGAACATGATCCAATATTTTCTGGCCATACTAATAAAAACGAATCTGACCTCAGGAAGATGAATATACAAATCCAAAATCCATATCCATTTGACTATATTTTGATTTATCACACCAACTTACTTAACTAAATTCAGGATTACATATGCAATTAAGTTCCGGAGAACCCAAAACAGACCTTGTTTATAATAAGATGCAATAAGCTAAGATCAAGTCTCTAACTTTTGTAAACTTTTACCCTTTTATTCACATTTTCCCACTTCTTCCCACATACGTAAGAAGGCCAGTTTGTTTTTGAAAAATAATTAACATATCAAACACCTCCAGGGATTCAGAAAACAAAACTATTATCTTTGTTTCGGCCATAAGACGCTCAATGCAATTTCAGAAATGGCAAAGATCGAATTGAAATCAAAGAGAAAGAGATGAGTACATGACCTGCAACTTGTCTACGCCTCGATTAAGCTTCTCATCTCACTCTGAATCAAGGATTTTGAAGCTTCGTAGGACGATAAAAATCCCCCGAGAAATCGCATTCGCGAGAGAGAGATGAAACATTTTTATTTTATTTTTTTCTTTCCCAAACCAATCTTTAGCCGACACGTAGGCGCTTCTCTGAGTATCTCAACATGCCTCAAACTAGAAACGGATCTGAGAGTTTTAGATTAAAAAATTATTTTTTTGGGCTTTTTGTTTCAGATACCCATCTTTAGATACTCAGCAGAAGCCCTGTTGGAGATGGTCTTAAGAACCACATTAGGCCTACTATTGGAGGCACTAAAATTAAGAAGGTCCTTAATTTTGTAAGGATTGCTATATATTGATTAAAATAATCATTAGAACCTCTAATGAGGTCCTAGCATTGGACATGGTCTTATCATATATACCATAAAGTACAGTTCTTATGGAAAATGTCATATGTCACATCTTAGTCTATTACACTCATATCCCTCATTCGGGTGGACCAAATACCAGAGCATATGATTTTGTCCACAAGATGCATAACATATTTTCCACAGTAGCACTACAATCAGATCAAACTCATGTCCACCAGTCTTATAGAGAATCGTCCACGGAAGCACCAGATCCGGATACCAATCTTGTCCATCAGAAACATCAATGTCTTTTGCAGCTTGGAATTATGTTCACGAGTAACACAATGGACGTAGATGTAACAAATAAACAGTCCATTAAAAAAGTTTGTTGAGTGGACAATACACACTGACCAACTATAATCAAAACATTGTTGTCCATTTAAGATAACCTACACACATCTAAAATAAAAATACTATTGTCCATTTATAATTACCTACACATATATCAATCTTCAATAAAAATAACAATATTTGTCCATTGCTCAATAAATTGTCCATGCAAAATGATGTACAAAACAGACAAAAAAGAAAATAAAATTGTTTGAAACAAATGCCACAAATATTGTTTAAAAAAATTCATGTCCACTTGCTATAGTAAAAATTTGTTCACGAGGTACTGTGTCCATGACTTTAACAGGGGAAAATCGGTCAAACACAATATACAACAAGTACAATCAAAGTGGTATATCTTGCAAACTTGAACCAATATGGTATTTGCCATAAAAAAAGAGAGAAGATTATGATAGATTCCATAAATATCCCTTAATTTGATCGAAATTTTTAAAATATGATATAATATTAGTTTTTACACCCGTATCCATAAACTTCTTTTCTCTCTCTCATCTCAATATACAATATATTCGCTATTGCTCATCTTCTCTCTCTTTTTGTTAATTAAAATGATTTGAATATTCTACCTATTTTCTTATTTTTCTAATTAAATCATATAAATTCATATAATAAAATCATAAAATTTTATCCAAAAAATATATATTTATCTAAATCTAACATGATTAATTTTGGGTTTATATTTTGGGGTTTAGAGTTTATATTTTTGGGGTTAGGGTTAATATTTTAGGGTTTTGGGTTTATGTTTTGGGGTTTTGGGTTTATATANGGGGGGTTTGGTTTATATTTTGGGTTTTCAGTTTATATTTTGGGATTTTGGGTTTATATTTTGAGGGTTTTAGAGTTTTTGGGTTATATTTTGAGGTTTAGGGTTTATATTTTGGAGTTTAGGGTTTATATTTTGGTGTTTAAGGTTTATATTTTGGAGATTAGCCAATTTATTATACATAGGTGATGGTTCGTAATGTTGAATACATAAGTAGTCCGACTGTTTTGTTATAGTACATAGTCCGACTATTTTTGGGTTTATATTTATAAAAAACGAAAATTCACTGTTCACTATTAAAAAATATAAGTTCGTTTTAGATGATTTTAATCATGTTCGATTTATAAAAATATGTGTTTTTTAGATAACATTTTGTGAACTTATATTATGAATTTATATGATTTCATTTGTAAAAAGAGTTTGGAGTGGGACTTTTTGTTTGTTTGTAATGTAATACTTTATTTCTACCAAAAAACCTATACAAGAAATGTTTTTAGATCAAAATTGAAAGTGGTAAAGAAAAACTGTAACTTTAAGAGGATCTGGCGTTTAGCCAAGTTTCAAGTAAATCTGGAATTGGTAAGGTACCACCAATTCTCATATATCCAATCTTTTGTTTGATGAAAATATCCACTTGTCTTATGATGGTAGAAGCTGGACGTGAGGGCTGGCCATGTCTCCGCTTGTTTCTTTCCATCCAGATGGAGTGAAGCCAGGCTTGACATAGCAGTATAAACAAGAGCTTAGTGCTTGGTGTTGAGGCGTTGAGGAGTCGTATTGAGAGGGTATCCCAATCTGAGGTGTATGTGGATCGCATGAGTGGCTGAGCAAGAGGCTTCCATATCAATTCAGAGACAGAACAACTAAATAATAGATGTGTTTGGGATTCCATATGATGACCGCAGAGGCCACAAGAAACCGTAACATAGCTATTCCAAAGTGCAATTCGATCTCCTGTTGCCAATCTGTTCCAAAATGCCAGCCATGTAAGGAATGCATGCTTATGAGTGTTCTGTGATAACCATACTAAAGAGGTCCAGGAGCATTATGGTCTGGATGCACGCAGTTGAGACCATACACGTGAGGTAATGAATCTGTCCAAGTAAGTACCATCAGGTTGGCGCCATTCACAGAAATCAGAGTGAACATATGGGTTTGGTATCAGGATTTCTTGCAGGGATTGTACCAACATGACTAAAGATGGATGGTGTTGGCGGCGAAATTTCCAGTTTAATGCACCAGCCTCAGCTACCGTGGCTGATGAGGAAATCCCCAGTGCACGGAACCCTCTAAATCCGACAATGTCATGAAGCCGGCCCAGCGGAGTCCATATATTAAACCATAAAGATGTTTCCCGGCCATTACCTACTGCAGAACGAACAAACTGAGCATCTGTGTCTCTGAGCTTTAACAATTTCTTCCATAACCAGGAGCCTTGTGTTGCTAGAGTTTTCCAGATTGAGCCTCTACAAATTAGGTAAGCTTTCACCCAATTAACCCATAGTGAATCTTTAGACTGCAGAATGCGCCATAGCAATTTTAGCCCGTAAACTTTGTTTGCAGTCTTCAGTTGCTGAAAGTCCAAACCTCCTTCAAGCTTCGGATATCATAGATCGTGCCAGGAAATCTTTGCTTTTGAGGTGGCTAGCTGTGGACCGAACCAAATAAAGGCGGTTGATAATAGCTCTATCTCTTTTATACATCCACTCGAGAGTCTAAAAGTTGTGATCTAGAAATTTATGATGTTGCAGATTACTGATTGAAGGAGTTGAAGCCGACCAGCAAAGGATAGGAATTTAGCAGACCAAGATTGAAATTTTTTCCTTATACGGTCGATGAGCGGGCCAAAGTCAGAGAGGTACATACAACGTGTGGTCAAGGGTAAGCCTAGGTACCTCAGTGGTAACTCTTCAAACAAAATACCAAAAGAGTGAGTGATGTGAGCTTTGTCCAGATCTGTAAAACCACCTGCAAAAATGTTGGACTTTGACGGGTTAATTGTGAGACCGAATTTTCTGGAAAAGTAGTTGAGGATACAAAAAAATTTTCCTGTGGACTCAAACTTCCCCTTTGTAAATATGAGTATATCATCAGCAAAAGATAGGTGGGCGAGTTGAATAGCATTGCAGTTTGGATGGTAACCAATTGAACCTCTTCTGGCAGCTTGGTTTAATAATGCCGACAACACATTCATACCAATAAAAAAGAGGTATGGTGATAGAGCGCACCCTTGCCTCAGTCCTCTATTACTTTTGAAGAAACAAACTAGTTCACCATTGACCTGTACAGAAAACCAGGTTGTCGAGATACATGTGTGAATCCATTTAATAAACAAATCGAGAACCTAGATAGCTTTGAGAATGTTCACTAGGAAAGACCATTGAATGGTATCAAACGCTTTGGCTATGTCTATCTTCAGAACACATCATGGTTAAATTTCAGATTTGTGATAGCCTTTTACCAATTTTGTAGCAAGGAGTAGGTTTTCCATCATTAACCGATCTTGAACAAAAGCTAATTGATTTGGTAGTATGAAATCCGGTAGCAGCAATTTGAGGCGATTTGCTATGATTTTTGAGATGATTTTGTAGACAAGATTAAAACAAGAGATTGGGCGATAATCTTTCATCTCCAAAGCTTCCTCATGCTTCGGGATTAGTGCTAAGATTGTAGAGTTAACACTATGAGGAAGATAACCATTCTGGAAAAAAGCTTGGATGGCCACTATAAGATATGTTCCTATGACTGTCCAAGCCGAGATAAAATAAAATTCCTTGGTAAATCCATCGGATCCTGGGCTTTTATTGTTTGGCATAGACTGTAGACAAGATAATATCTCTATAGATGTAACAGGTTATGTTAGTTGTTCTTGTAGGACTGTGGGGCTTTGATATGGTAAGAGAGATTCCAGAGTTTCTAAATCAATTCATGTATGATCCATTGGCCAGTGTTGCAAGAATGATTTGAACCAGGTCTCTGCTGCCTCTTTGATGACAACTGATGATGTAGAGAGTTCCCCAGAGGCCATTCTAATCAGACGAATAACATTTTGTGATGTTCTAGCCTTTGCCATAAGGTGGAAGTAACGTGAATTTTTATCACCAGTTCTGAGCCAATGAATTTTCGATTTTTGGCGGAAGAAAGCTTCCTCAAGACCTGAGACAAAATTCCATCGTGACAGAGTTTCTGTTTCAGTTGAGAATGTGTCAGTGGTAGGATCCAGATGGGCCATTTCTTGGCACTGTATGAGATGATCAGGTGCAGCTTTTGATTGTCTAGGCAGGTTTCCAAATTTAGTGTGATTCTGATGCCGGAGAGGCAATTTCTTATGGAACCGGTACAAAGCCGATCTGGACAAATAGAGAGGGGCGGAGGAGTTCCAGTTCTGCTCAATCAAGGCGAGAAAATCATCATGAGTGGTAAGGATGTTTTGAAACTTGAAAGGTATGCGCACACGAGGCATATCAAGAGTGAGAGTAACGGAGCTGCGAAGAGTATCCGAGACTCCTCCTGGCTCGAAAAGTGCAAAGGATGTTGGAAAATCAGAGTGCCGGTTGGGATTGACTAAAACTCGGTCCATCTTTTTACAGATTGGTGTTGCATCCCTGCGGTTTGACCAAGTATAGCAAGATCCTCGGTATGGTAAATCTGTGAGTCCACAAGTAGCTAACATTGTCTGAAATTCAATCATATCTTGAGTAAACTGAGATGAGTCCGAATGCTCAGAGAGGCTCTGTGTTTCGTTGAAATCACCAAAAATAATCTCGAGAGTGGATTTGAAGAGAGGTAGAGAGCTATGGTCATATAAGTCTTTGCAGAGAATTGATCTTTCTTCATCAGTATTTGAGGCATAAACAAAGGAAGGGTGAAACTTTTTAATTAAAAGCTGATATAAAAAAAAAAAAAAAGAGTAATGTTTGATGACACGTGCAAAGATCGTGAGAGGTGAAAATGGAGATGGAGGAATATAGTTGAGATATCGAACGAATGTAAAATTTGGCTAACAAATATTATACTCAACTAGATAGATTCCTAATTCCACACATAAAATTGATTATTGCTACAATTGACCATTTAATTAATTGAAATGAGAGTTTCTATCCTTTTTATAATGCTTCTTCGAATAATAACTTTTAAAACTACTTTTTTAGATTCGAATATATGGTTAAGTTAGCAATACAAACGTTGAATTACGTTGATGGAAAATTAAATGATATACTACCACAAATCATGAATCACGCTAATCATCAAATTTTTATTTGTTATGCATGAAAAGCTTTATATGTTTCATCAAACAACTCCTACACATTATGTTGTGAATTATCACAACAGCGAATAATAATAAAAGAAGAAAACAGAAAAATTTTGGGACGAAAAAATATTGAAACAAACATTGGCGTAGGGTTTTTTACTTATTACCAAACAATTTGAAAACTCACATAAATTATACTTCTTCTGTTCCTCAAATTGATGTTTTAGAGTTTAATTTTGTTTTTAAATAGACAATGTTTTAGATTTCATATAATGCATTTATATTTACCTAGATGTAATATACTATTAAAGACCGCTCCTTGTATGCACAGAAAAACATTTTATCACAAATAGTTGACGTGAATCTCTTTAAAATACAACTCTATAAATATGTTTTTTCTACTTTTTTGTTCTTATAACTCAATTTTCTAAAATATTTAAAAATAGATCAGAAAAAAGCATAGAGAAAAGATTTAAAGAAAAAAAAGATGATGAATCAAAAGAGATATGCATGATCAAATCAGACATTCATAGAAGATTGGATTTGAACAAAATATGTAATAAAGAAGGAGAAGTTCCTCCCAACACAACAAAGAATTTGAAGAAAACTATTTTTAACTTTACGATCTTAGTGTTTTGCATACTTTTAATTTTTTTGTTTGTTTTTTCTCTGTCTAAGGTTTTTTTTGATAAACCGTAGAAGTTCCGAGCCTTTGGCCCACAATCTCTTTCGATGTCCGGAGTCAGCCGTTGATAATACTTATTTAAGGCGTAAATCACTCATTCCAACAGGTTTGAACTAATGACCTTAAAAACTCCAAAAGTGTCTCAATCACTAGAATAAAGTTCTTTGGTCTTCTTTTGATTAGATCTGTTATAACCAATGTCTTATAAAGTTATAAGTGTTACAAATTACGAGAGGCAATAAGAATATTGTAGAAGACAAAGTTTCTCTTTTAGTGGAGAAGAAGACGTTTATAACATTAAAAAAACACTAGATAGATTGTTTAATACAAATATTCTAAATAAACTTAAAAGCAACCATACAATTTAATTTTTTTTAAAACAACTTAATTTTCCGAAGTGGATCGGACCACTGACCGGTGATGGTTAAATTATTAAGCAATGGTGAAAAATATTTTTTCCAATTCCGCTTTGACAAAAGGCTTTTGGAACATGATAGCGTGAGGCAAATCATTGATAAAGTGTTGAGACAAAAGTCAACTGAGATTTTAGACCCTATATCTAAGAAATTAGATTTGTGCAGAAAGGAGTTGTCTGCGTGGAAAAAGAAGAATGCCATAAATGCAAATGAGAAAATTAAGAATTTGCACTCTCTGTTGGAACAAGAATTTTCATCTGTACAACCTTCTCAATCCAGAATATGGGAAATTCAATCGAATTTAGCGGTTGCATACAAAGAAGAGGAGGGTTTTGGAGACAATAAAGTAGGGCGAAGTGGCTTAAGGCGTGGGATAGAAACTCAAAGTTCTTCCATGCGAGTGTGAAAGCTTCTATAAAAAAAAATCACATTGCCTCTTTATATGATAGTAATAACACTGAGCATACAAGTGAAGAGGACAAAGGGAAGGTTGATGTGGATTACTTTACTAACCTTTTCTCATCTTCTCATCCAAATCCCATGTCTTCTATTTTTGAGGGATTCCAGCCCCGAGTTACTACATCTATGAATGCGGTCTTAACAAAGCCAATATCGTCCAAAGAAATAGAGGAAGTCGTTTTCTACTTAAAGCCGGAGAGTGCTCCGGGGGTGGACGGTTTTAGCGGTGTTTTTTTATAACATAAACTGGAAGGAGGTTGGTCCAGAGATTACAAGGTCTGTTCAACAAGTGTTTCTCATGAAAGTGTTACCATCGGGATGGAATAACACAACGATTTGTCTCTTACCAAAAATCACGAGCCCTTCTAAGATGACAGATTTGCGTCCGATAAGCCTATGCACTATTTTGTATAAAATAGTTGCCAAAGTTTTGGTGCATAGGTTGAAACCTTGGATGGATTTGCTAGTTTCACAAACCCAATCCGCTTTTGTACCGGGGCGATTGATCTCGGATAACATACTTATTGCTCATGAGATAGTGCATAATTTAAAAACTAATCCAAAGGTTTCAGATTGCTTTTTGGCGTTGAAATCGGATATGTCCAAAGCATATGACCGCGTTGAATGGAGCTATGTGCAGTCCGTCTTAAGAGCTTTGGGTTTTGCTCAGTTGTGGGTGGATTGGATTCTTATGTGCATATCTTCGGTTAAATATAGTGTTCTAATTAACAATACTCCTTTTAGCCATATCAACCCGGAGAGAGGTCTTAGACAGGGTGACCCGCTCTCTCCGTTTCTCTTTGTTTTATGTACGGAAGGACTGTCTCATATGTTAAATGCGGCAGCGGTTCGGGAAGGTTTATCTGGTATGCAATTCCATCCTTCAGGCCCATCTATTCATCACCTGCTTTTCGTAGATGATAGTCTTTTTGTCTGTAAAGCGGAATTAAAGCAGTGTCAGGTGTTGTGGAGTATTTTAAAGGATTATGAAGCGGTATCGGGACAATGTATAAGCATAACTAAATCTTTGTTAACTTTTGGCAGCAAGATTGACCCCTTTTTGAAGCAAATATTTAAAGATTTTTTTGGGATCGATAATGAAGGTGGAGCCGGGTCCTATTTAGGCCTTCCGGAAGCTTTTAGTGGGTCTAAAGTCAAGATGTTGGACTTCATTCGTTCAAAAGTAAAAGCTAGTTTATCCGGTTGGTTTGGGCGTTTACTATCTCAAGTGGGAAAGAATTTTTAATAAAAGTGGTGGCCTTGGCGATGCCTATTTACGCAATATCGTGTTTTAAATTGCCCAAATCTTCATGTGCAGCCTTATCTAAGGCTTTAGCGGATTTTTGGTGGAATGTTACATCGCATAAACGCAAAGTGCATTGGGTTAGTTGGGAGAAAATGTGTTTACCAAAACATTTGGGCGGTTTGAGCTTTCGGGACATAGAATGTACAAACACGGCTCTTCTTGGGAAGCAAGCTTGGAGAATCCTTACTTCTCCGGAAAGCTTATGTGCAACATTTCTAAAAAGCAGATATTTCCCCATTGATCATTTCCTTTTCGCGGAACTAGGTCCGTCTCCATCTTTTGGGTGGCGTAGTATTCTTCATGGGAAAAAAAATTTAGACCTAGGCGTCCGAAAGAAGATTGGTAATGGGCACTCAACCTTTGTTTGGATGCATAAGTGGATAGGGGACGAGGTTCTCAGAGCACCCATTCTCAAACACCCGATCATTGATTTGGATATGCGAGTGAATGAATTTAATTGATCCTAACTCAAGCTCCTGGGATTTTGGCAAATTAAATCATTGGTTTTATCAAAAGGATATCATTGATATTCAAAGGATAAAACCAATATCTACTAAAGAGGACTATTATCTTTGGAATCCCACTCCTACAGGTTGGTATTCTACCAAGTCTGCTTATGCACTTGCTTTTGAGAGAAAATTTCAAGAAATTATTTTTGAGCAAATGAATGGTCCCTCCTTCAATCACTTGAAAGAAATGGCAAGGCAAGTGAAAGCACCTCAAAAAATTAAAAACTTTCTCTGGCGAGTCTTGAGCCAAGCTCTCCCGGTACCTGAAACGTTAATTCGGAGATCTATGCGAGTAGACCCAAGATGTCAATTTTGCGGTTTTAAGGTCGAAAACATTAACCATTGTCTTTTCTCTTGTCATCGAGCGCGGTTGGTTTGGGCTTTGTCATTTGATGCAGGTTCTTCTGAAGGTTTCCATCCAACGTCACTGTATGTCAACATGAATTTGCTTTTCAATATGCTGAAAGTTAAGAGAAGTCATGGTGAACAATATAAAAAGATACCATGGATCCTATGGGGCCTTTGGAAATCTAGAAATCTATGGTCTATAGAAGGAAAGTCTTTCCCAATCGAGGACTCGGTTTCAAAATGGACCCAAGATAGTGTTCTTTGGTTCTCCGCGCAGTCACAACCCACTCACTTTCCTGTTATTCCCTGGAGAGAAATTTTGGCGCCGTCAACAGATTTTGGATTCCCCCAAAACCCCCATGGTTAAAGCTTAACTTGGGAGTAGCTTGGGATCCACTTCTAAAGAAAGCTGGAGGGGCGTGGATAGCGAGAGATAGCTCCGGAAGTGGTATCCTCCATAGTCGGAGGTCCTTTGTTGACGTCTCCTCAAAAAGGATGCTTGGAACGCGACTTTTATGTGGCTAGTGCAAAGTGCAAAAGATCTCAAGCTTCCCTCGGTAATCTTAGCGGTGGAGAATGAGGCTTTTGTAAAGGCTGTCGCAAATTCGTCCTTCTCACCGTCTTTTAAAGCAGATGTTGAGAGATTCGTATCTTCGGCGGAGGGCTCTTTTGAATGGCAGGTGGTATTAGATCCTCGGCATCGCAATAGAGGCGCTCATCTCATAGCCCAAAGCGTTATCTCAAGGCGTCAATGGTCATCGTACGTCGCGAGGGGTTGGCCATCTTGGTTGGATGATGTCTTTTCTTCTGAGAGAAGCTTTGCCTCTTAAGTAATGTCCTCTGTTTTAGTTTTTGCTATTTATAGCCTGAGCTATCTCCTTTCTTTTGTTTAAGCCTCTGTTTATCGTTGTAAGCTACTGTTACTTTGGGACAAAAAAACAACTTAATTTTCCAAATAACTTATTACATCTGAACTAAATCAAGATAACAACCAAGTTTAAATTTTTAGAAAAGTTCATCTGATAAAAATTTTATCACGAGAGTTTCACAAGGAATGTGAAAGGTCAAATATAAAGATATAATTCTCTTAACTAAACTTGGAAGAGAATATTAATGTTTCCACCATAAAGTGGTGTTAATAAATTGTCAAAATAGAATCATTTACCATAAAGTTGTTTAGTAGTTAGCAAAAGTTATTTGTTTTAATCTAAGTTTTTTTTGTCATCAAATAGTATTATATTAACTTAGAAAATACAACCCATTACAAGGTACATAAGATCCCACTACAGGGAAGATTAAAACCCACAAAGGGTAAATAACTTCATACAAGAGATAATAACAATTGCCGAAGCGAATTTGAACTCCCGAAGGAGAATAGAACTTCCGAAGGAGAACGTAGTCTAGTAGAAACTAAAATACAAATTTTATGATTTTCCTCTAAATCTCTGATAACCGGTATAAAACCAAAACAAACGATTTTAGATAGGAATATGAACCCAAATTGGTGTAATCCTAGAGCTAATATAAATCAACTGATGACAATATATAAAGAAAAAGAAACTAAAACGTAACAAAACAAGCCAACAAATAAATGGGCCATATCCAAAAAGAGCTTCCATAGATACCAAAGAAAGCCCATTCCCAAGCCCAAAAAACTGAAGTTTACCCTAAAGTTTCATAAAGCCTTTCCTAGGGGAACAAGGTTAATCGTTAGGATTTGATAAAATGGATTGAAATTTGTTAGATTATCAGTCTAGATTTGTTCTTAGTGCATGAATTAGAGTAGTTAACTAGTTCATTGATCATATAATTATAAAATCAAAGGGATTTGGTTTAGAATTCTGATCTAATCTAGATGAATAAGTGCTTTTGCTTGCAGGAGTATTGTCTTAGGGGCTTATGAACTTATCGAATCTGAATTGAAATGCATGATCGAATTATCTAAATACGGTGGGAGTTTGTCTTTAGTAATTTGAGAACAGGGATCTAATACTTCGGAAGAAGATTAGTCTATTGTTATCTTCCGAGTTGGGAATTATTTTCAGTAATCAACCCTGCATGTTAACCTTGACTTTTAACCTGAATATCTGCGGAATTCTCTATTGCCTAGCGTTTTCGTTAATCGTTTACAATCGTTTTTACTTTATTGTTGTTTTCATTTCTCGGTTACAATCACCATTTTTACTTTGTTCTTAGCTTAATTCGATTTTTAACTGAGAGTCGTGCTTTTCTGGTCTCTGTGGATTCGATCCCTCATATACTACTGCGTTTACTGTGCACTTGCAGTGAATATTTTGGGTTAAAACCCGAGTGTATCAAGTTTTTGGCGCCGTTGCTGGGGACCAATAGTGCCTCTTAAGTTTTCTTTAGAGTTTACACTAGGAATTTTTCTTTTTACAGTACTAATCGCGTTTCTTTATTCTTGATTTTCTTTTTTTACAGGTTGATGATCCAGCGATCTAACAAGTCAAAGGAATTACTTAGCCCTGGTTACAAGGAACTCTTGGATCTAGAACGCTCGATCCGAAAGGCGAGAAGGAACTCTTTATCCTCCAGCACGATGGGGGATGATCTCATTCCTAATCCGTTCTTTCTCGAAGATCTGAACGACCCCCCTCTAGTTCGTCGGATCCCAGTTGAAGAAACAAGGTTAAACAACAACCCACCTCCCCCTCCTGAGATAAACAATGAAATTATCAATCCGATAGGAGGAGGAGAAGTAGGCAATCAAGTGCCACATGGAGTTCAAAGAGGTGGTAATGGTAATCAGATGGAACCTGAAGTCATTTTGCTGAATGACCCATTAGAACAGGCTTTCAATCACCCACCTCAACAAGACATGGTTTTCGTTGGAGACTTTAACAACCCTGAAGCCTTTCTCACTAATAGGAATCCTCTACATCCTCGTCAACCTCAGAGACAGGATTATAATTTTCCGTTCCAGCTCATTCAACTCATACGTCAGAGTCAATTATGTGGTCTTCCTACTGAGCACCCCATGGTTCACATAGACAGTTTTGAGGACATATGTAGCATTGTCCAGATTAATGGAGTCTCTCGATACTTTATGAATTGTAAGCTCTTTAATCATTCTCTAGCGGACAAAGCTCTAAGGTGGCTAAAGTCTTTACCACCTAACTCCATATAAACATGGGATGACTGTAAATCCAAGTTCTTGAATCAGTTCTACACTCCCACTAGGACTAATAATCTGAGAAACCAGATTTCTCAGTTTCATCAAGGTCCCTTAGAGTCTTTCTATGAAGCTTGGGAGAGATTCAAGGAGTATCTTCGGGATTGTCCTCTCCATGGATTTTTCGAGATAAATCTTCTAAACACATTTTACAGAGGTATTGAGCAGAAATATTGTCTTTTTGGATATAACTAGTAATGGAGATTTTATGACCAAGCCAGTGTATGAAGCATATCAGCTTATAGGCAACTTAGCTGCAAGTAGCAGTAACCATTGTCCAAATTCAGATAAAAGTGGAGGATCATCTAACTCAAAATCCTCATAATTGGCTGAAGTAAAGATGCTTCTTACTTAACTTCTCAACTTCTCAATAATCAGAATCAGAAATAGTTGTGGTTTTCTGAAGACGTAGAGAAGACTGAAGTGGACTGTTTTGCTCTTCAAGCACCTCAAGTTGTAGAAGAAGAAGAAGTGAGCTACGTCAATAGCCAAGATCAAAGAGTGTTCAACCAAAGATACAATCAAGGGTTCAACAAAGGTTTTGTCCAGAAGGCTTTTGTGCAAAACGCTGGAGAGAATGGCTTTCAAGAAAACTGGAATGTGAGCTTTGTTCCAAACTACAATTCAGGCAGCTTTCAACAGCAATCTCAGCCTGCTTTCAACAGCAATCTCAGCCTGTTTATCAACAAGCACCTCCACCTCAAGCTCAGCAAGAGGATAAGATGGAAACTATGCTCAAAAGGATACTAGAAGGTCAGCAACAAACCGAGAGGAACTTAAATGTTAACATGGATAGCATATACGGTGATTTGAATCAAAAATTTGAAAGCTTGTCTTCTCATATAAAGCATTTGGATACTCAAGTGGTTCAAACCACTGAAGCTATAAATAGACCACCAATTTTTCCTTCTAGGATGTCTGATTCAAGTTCCAAGGAGGAGTTTGTGAATGTTGTTATGTTGAGAAGTGGAAATTCTCTAGTTGTGAAAGAAAAAGTTGATGAAGTTTTGGTCAAATAAACTAAAAAACCTGCATAAAAAGAGAGTTTGGAAAAATCTGTAGAGGTTGAGATCGATCGATCCAAGCATGGATCGATCGATCCTATTAAGGCATGGAGTTACGTAAGTTTAGATCGATCGATCCATCTCAGATACGAAAACTAAGGAGATCGATCGATCCAACTCCCCGTAATGTTGAAACTCCAGTTCTAGTTTACAAACCTAAGGTTCCATACCCAGTTCAACCAAAGAAGTCTAGAAAAGATCTAGAAGATGCAAAGTGCAAGGAGATGATCCAAGAACTGACCGTTAGATTACCATTCTTTGATGCTTGTCAAATGATTCCTTCTTCAAGGAAATATGTCAAGAACATGCTCACAAGCAAGATCACTTTAGAAGAGGGAGCAATGATAATCACAGAAGAATGTAGCTCGATACTTCAGAGCCGTATGCCTAAGAAACTTGGAGATCCAGGAAGCTTTGTTCTATCAGTAGAGATTGGTGATATTACATTTGCAAGATCTCTTTGTGATTTTGGATCCAGTGTGAACCTTATGTCTCTTTCTGTGGCTAAAAGGTTCGGTATGACGGATATAAAAGGCACCAAGATCTCACTCATTCTTGCTGACCGTTCTGTGAAGTATCCCGGGGGAGTTCTTGAGAACCTTTTTGTGAAGATTGAGACAACTTTTGTACCAACCGACTTTGTGGTTCTGGAGCTTGGAGAAGAATCGAAAGATCCTCTTATATTGGGAAGACCCTTTTTGGCAACAACTGGAGCTATTATTGATGTGAAGAAATGCAAGATTGATCTACATCTTGATGATATGGTTATGAAGTTCAATCTACAAGACGTTTTGAAGAAACCATCTCTAGATGACAAATCATTTTGGGTGGACACCATCACAGAGGCCGTTGAGGGAGTTTCCGATAACTCTTTACTTGATGATCCTTTAGAGATTGCATTGATTAACGCTGATGTTGAGTCTTTTTCCCTTAGAGATGATGTTTCATGTTATACCAAGATGTTAAACTCTTATAAGAGTATTGAAAGGATGGCCAACCAAGTGGAATCGTTGGAGAAAACTACCAAGTCTCCACATAAACCGTACCCTGCACCCCTTAAACGTCTTCCAGCCGGGCTAAGGTACACATTTCTAGGTCCTAATTCTACTTATCCCGTGATAGTGAATGCTGATTTGAGTAAAGTAGAGACCGCCTTACTTCTTTCTAAGCTAAGAAAGTAAAGTAGAGCTCTAGGTTATACCTTAGATGATATCACATATATTTCACCAGACTTGTGCATGCATAGGATACATTTAGAAGATGAATCTAAGACTTCTGTAGAGCATCAGAGAAGGCTAAATCCTAACTTGAAAGATGTTGTTAAGAAAGAGATAATGAAACTTCTAGATGCATGTATTATTTATCCTATATCCGATAGTAGGTGGGTTAGTCCTGTTCATGTAGTTCCTAAGAAAGGGGGGGGATAACAGTGGTTAAGAACGAGAACAATGAGTTGATTCCAACTAGAACTATTACAGGTTATAGAATGTGTATTGAGTATAGGAAACTGAATGCTGCAACCCGCAAAGATCATTTTCCTTTACCTTTTATTGACCAGATGTTACAGAGATTGGCTAATCACCCTTACTATTGTTTCTTAGAAGATTATTCACGTTTTTTTAGATCCCAATTCACCCAGACGATCAAGAGAAGACGACATTCACATGTCCTTTTGGTATTTACGCTTATCGCAAGATGTCTTTCGGTTTGTGTAATGCTCCAGCAATTTTTCAGAGATGCATGATGTTTATCTTAACTGACGTTATTGAAGATATCATGGAAGTTTTTATGGATAATTTTTCTGTCTATTGTTCTTCTTTCGATGTATGTCTTGCTAACCTGTGTAGGGTTCTTCAGAGATGTGAAGAGAAGCATTTAGTGCTGAACTGGGAGAAGTGTCATTTCATGGTGACGAATGAGATTATGTTAGGACACAAGATCTCTGAGAAATGGATTGAAGTGGATAAGGCTAATATTGAAGTAATGACTAACTTGCAAGCTCCTAAATGCGTTAAGGACATTCGCAGCTTCCTATGTCATGCAGGCTTCTATAGAAGATTCATTCAAGACTTCTCGAAGATTGCTAGACCCCTTACAAAGCTGTTGTGCAAGGATGTCAAGTTTGAATGGGATGATGATTGTCATTCTGCCTTTTCAGCGATCAAAGGAGCTTTGGTAAGTGCTCTAATTATGCAACCACCGGACTGGGATTTGTCTTCTGAAGTGATGTGTGATGCAAGTGATTTCGCTGTGGGAGCTGTACTTGGACATCGAAAAGATAAGAAGCTTCACGTCATTTACTATGCCTCTAGGACTCTTGATATATCTCAACTCAATTATGCAACAACTAAGAAAGAGCTCCTAGCAATTGTCTTTGCCTTTGAGAAGTTCAGATCCTATCTAGTAGGATCCAAAGTAGTAGTCCACACCGATCATGCGACATTGCGGTATCTCCTTTCTAAAAAGGATGCTAAACCCAGATTATTACGTTGGAGTTTGCTTTTGCAAGAATTCAATTTGGAGATTAAGGACAAGCGAGGCATTGAGAACGGAGTTGCAGATCATCTTTGCCGACTTCAAGTCGAAGAAGATGTTCCTATAGATGATTCTTTTCCATAGGAACGCATATGTGCAATAAGCACTATCGCGGATGCGAATTTCTCCATCCTTAGACCCATAAAACTGATTTGATTACTCCATGGTTTCTAGATTTTGCTAGCTATTTAGCTGCTGATGTTTTACCACAAGATTTCTCGGAATACCGAAAGAAGAATTTCTTGAGGGATGTCAGACATTACTACTGGGATGAACCATATCTCTACAAGCTTTGTAAAGATGGTATGTTTCGAAGATATCTGCCTGAAAAGGGGATTCAGAATGTTATGTATCATTGTCATGGTTCAAATAATGCTGGTCACTTCGCTACATTCAAGACGGTTTCTAAGGTACTCCAAGCAGGGTTCTGGTGGCCCACCATGTTCAGGGATGCTCATACCTATATCTCTCGCTGCGATTCATGTCAAAGACAAGGGAACATTTCAAAGTGAAATGAGATGCCACAAAACTTCATTCTTGAAGTAGAGGTTTTTGATGTGTGGGGAATTGACTTTATGGGTCCTTTCCCTGTTTCTCATAATAACCTTAATATTTTGGTTGCTGTTGATTATGTGTCTAAGTGGGTTGAAGCAATTGCTAGCCCCACTAATGATGCAAAAGTGGTACTAAAGATATTCAAGTCTGTGATTTTTCCCAGGTTTGGTGTCCCTAGAGTTGTTATCAGTGATGGAGGTACTCATTTCATCAATAGGGTCTTTGATGGATTACTTAGGAAGCATGGGGTGAAGCATAAGGTTGCATCACCATATCATCCGCAGAAAAGTGGACAAGTGAAGGTTTCTAACAGGGAAATCAAATCTATCTTGCAGAAAACATGAAACGAGTCTAGGAAAGACTGGTCTTTGAAGCTTGATGATGCTCTATGGGCATATAAAACTGCATTCAAGACCCCTCTTGGTACTACACCTTTCAACCTCGTCTATGGTAAAACCTATCACCTACCTGTAGAATTGGAGCACAAAGCTGCATGGATTGTCAACAACTTTTAGTGGGTATTATACCTATTATTTAGTGTTGTCCGAGTGTTTTGCTTGTGTTTTAGCATGTTTTCATGAAATTCGGTGTTTAGGACGTTCTGGAGCAAAAATGACGATTTTTGGAAGAATTCAAGTGCAAATGAAGAATGATGTGTCCAATTCTCGGACAAGGACAGATTGATCGATCCAAGCATGGATCGATCGATCCAAAGCACATGGAGTTTTGCGAAGATTGCTCGATCCATCATTGGATCGATCGATATAGGCTTCCAAAGATCTATCAGCAGTTTATAATTCTAGATCGATCAATCCCCTATGTCTAACAGAAGGAAAAACGAGCTAAAAGACGCATTTGACCTCAAGATCTATCATTATTTTATTATTATTTAGATTTTATTTTCATTTATTCTCAAACTATAAAGCCCTTTTGGCTTATTATTTTATAGAGAGAAGTTTTTAATATGTTTTGAGAACAAGTTTTATCGCTAAAGTTCCAGAGAGAGGAGATCTACATCTGTAGTTGAGAGGATTTCTGAACTCTGATTTCTTTATATACAATTTGGCTTTTAAATTCTTCAATGTTTACTCAATCTATGATTTATGTTCTTGCGATCATGTCTGAGTAGTCTCTTTGTTAGGTTTTAGGGTTTTCCTAGAAGAAACCAGATTAATCGTTAGGGTTTGATAGAATGGATTGAAATTTTTTAGGTTCTCAGTCTAGATTTGTTCTTAGTGCATGAATTAGAGTAGCTAACTAGTTCATTGATAATAAAATTATAAACTCAAAGGGATTTGGTTTAGAAGTCTGATCTAATCTAGATGAATAAGTGCCTTTTCTTACAGGAGTATTGTCTTAGGGGCTTATGAACTTATCGAATCTGAATTGAAATGCATGATCGAATTATCTAAATATGGTGGGATTTTGTCTTTATTAATTCTAGAATAGGGATCTAATACTTCGGGAGAAGATTATTCTATTTTTGTCTTTCGAGTTGGGAATTATTTTCAGTAATCAATTCTACATGTTAACCTTGACTTTTAACCTGAATACCTGCGGAATTCTCTATTGCCTAACGTTTTTGTTAATTGTTTTACAATCGTTTTTATTTTATCGTTGTTTCATTTCTCGGTTACAATCACCATTTTTAATATGTTCTTAGCTTAATTCGACTTTAAACTGAGAGTCGTGCTTTTCTGGTCTCTGTGGATTCGATCCCTAACATACTACTGCATTTGCTGTGCACTTGCAGTGAATATATTTGGGTTAGAACCTGAGTGTATCAGCCGCCAAAAGCCATCTTCCGAGAAGAACCAAGTCTGGTTAATCGGACCATCCACCAAGCGTCACCAACATCGACGATCACAAAAACACACAACCAGAAGGAACACTTCAGATGAAGAGCAGGAGAGCAAAACACCACCAACTGCAAATTCTAACCTAACCCCCGGAGTAACCGCCACGACGACCATAACCAGAGAGCTTCAAAATCGTCATGCCGCCTTTGATTCTATATCCACTGACACCGCTAGCTAGATCTGCAAGAAAATAAAGAAGTGAAAGCACAAAGCATAGCCAACGCCAACGAAATGGTAAAGGAGATGCAAGCCGATCTGAAGTCATCTGCTAGTGAAACTACAGAAGAAAGCTCCAGAGCCGGGCTCGATCAAAACGAATGGGATGAAACCAATAAAAGGAACAAAATAAAGGAAAAATAAAAAGAAAAGGAGGATGTTCGCTTAGCGCCACGGTGGAGCCGGTCACCAGCGACGGAGGATGCACACCGTTAAGAACAAAAGAAGATGTCGATGTTAGAGAGAGAAGTTCTTTCTAGTTTATAGTTTAAGATGGCGATTATTGTCTTACTCTAAGTAAAACCTTCAAAACATCATCTTTTCAGGGATGGAGGGAGTACATGAAATTTGAAAAATATATCATCTATTTGCATAATTAGAGAAATACACTTTTATATATTTTTATAACGAAAATACTCTTACGTTTATTAATTAAATAATTAATTAAGGAACAAATAATTATTCGTAATTAAATTAATTATATAAAAAACATAATTATTTTTGTTTACTTGTTATCTTTGTTGCCTAATAGAATTTTGAGTTGAGTTTTCCCGAAGTCGTTTTGTTGTTGTATAGTTTTTACTTTTATATATTTTTTATGACGAAAATGCTCTTACTTTTATTGATTAAATAATTGATTTAGGAAAAAAATTGTTAGTAATTAAATTAATTATTAAAAACATAATTATTTTATTTTTACTTTTTATCTTTGTTGATTAATATAATTTCGAGTTGAGTAATCTGAAGTCGTTTTGTTGTTTTATAGTTGATTTTTATTTCATTATATGTTGACTTATACTACACCAATTGACAGATTTAGTGGTAGGAAAGATTTTTTGTATAGTATACATATTAAAATGGTTGATTTGTTTTTCATCCTCATCAACTTATTTTTTGAATCTTATTGTTATGTTTTCTTAAGTATACTTATGTCAAATGTTGTTGATTTGTTATTAGGTTGACTTGTTTAACTATCCGTTTATAAAATTAATTTGAACTTTAATTGGATCAACTTTATGGCATAGAGTTAACATATATTTTTTGGTTGATTTTTATTGAAATCAATATATTTGCACTCAATTTATATTTTTATTTGATTTTTTCCATAGTCGATATGTATATGCTAACTACTTAATATAAATGTTTGTCGATTTATATTTTTCTTATTAATCATATTAAATTTTTATATGATTTTTAAATAAAAAATAATCAAATAAAATAGTTTAAATAGGGCTGATTAGCGAAAAAACTAGTAATAGACCAAATATTTGGAAAGTAACCATTCTTTGTATAATAAGTTTTTCGGAATGAATATGACTTATATATCTCCTTTTTACCCCTAAATTTTTCCACTCGGTGAGAATATGTTGCATTGTCTACTATAGAGGAGATATGTTGCCAGGCGGCATATTTTGCATTATTGACGTCCCGTCCATCGGTCCTTTCTACTGACAAAAATTTTGTTGATATTTGTCGAAGATCTATATTACTGGTGATACACATGTTATTTCTCAGAAAAAGAAAAAAAATCGGATGGATGGTGTAACACCCCCACCCCCGATCACAACTAGAAAGGAAGCGTTATTTTGTTTATATACTCAAGCGAATTATCCGAGGTTTGAAACAAATCCGAACTTCAAAACAAAACGACTAGTACAAAATCCCGTCTTAACGCCATTAAAGGCTTGCCAACCCAAATGACGCTAAGCCGTTAATACTGTCCGGACTAGACAAAGCATCATACGAAACCAAGGTTATATTAAACATAATACTTTTATACATATAAACTTAGAAACATTTACAAAATGTATAGTACATAAGTTTGGCTCGAGCCTAACGCTCAAAACGTACATGTACAAGCAAAACATATATTTTATAAAAGGCTACACAATCTACAAATGGAAACATATTATTCCTTTACTCCATCTAAATCCCTTTACGGTTTCCTGCAAAAAAGAGTGAGACGAGAGAAAATTCTAATTTCAGTGAGTTCAGGTCCAGAACTTGCACCAAAAATTCTCCAATATTCCCAACATATAATACAATCAACAAGCATAATATTAAACCGATTAATGCTTAATTTTCGTAGTAAATTTTAATAATTAATATTCTCAGAGTTTGACATCCTTAACAATCCACCGACACCATCTCAATCACTTCAAACCAAAAAGACTTAACAAGTGACAATGGTTTGATCACTCACATCGGCACAATCTCAAACAAACCACAAGTGACGATGGTCTGATCACTCTCATCGACACCATCTCGATCACACCACAAGTAACAATTGTTCGATCCCACAATTCCACCCAAAAATCCACACAATTCCAAACTCTCAACAAGGCATATCAACACGCTTATATAATTATTCTATACATTTTTAGTGCATGATTAAATTATTTCCATCATCATTATAATTCACATTTAGCACTACATCCAAACCGTTTATACTAACTAACCATCAATCAATCACACAAAAAAATCACAAGGCAATCAAGACTCAAGCAATACTCTCTTTCGCATCTCAAACATAAACCACAAACTCACCTTAGTAACGTTTGGTTTTGGTTCGGATTGATGGCTTAAGACTGATCCGAAAATGATGTAGGACAGGTTCGGATTGATTTTCTAAAACTGATCTGTAAGTGGTCCAGGACATGTTCGAATTCTCTCTTGCTTGATTCAAAACTTGAATTGATCTTTCTTCTTGATTTTGATTTTTGCAGAACTTTGCTATTGATTTCGATTTTGTGTGGAAAAAATGAAGGGTCTTGGAAATTTTTATAGAGTTGGAGCAAGATGGTGGCAGCAGCTTGGGTTTCTTCTAATGGAGGAAACAAGGTGGTGTGCGAGCTATGTTCTTCACCAACTAGTGTGGCTGCCCACGCCTAACACACATCCAACACACACCAAACCCACACTCATACAAACTTTCCACAAGCTTAAGTAGCTCAATCAACATCCCAAGCAGGCACTCATGCTGCTTAACCAGCTGAACCAAGCACACACACTGCACGGTCCCGTCATCGATTCTTGTGGCTCGGACTTAACTTCACGAATTGATCAAAGTGCGGTCTTTCTTGACCACCTTACGATACTTAGTTCGTAAGTTAACTTAAATCAAATGGTTCTTGAGTTTTCTCGGGATTACTAGTTCACCCAAATAGCAAAGTTATCGTCCATATTGGTTTTCAGTACGTTCTTTCCGCACACTCTTTCAGAGTTCTTGTGCGGGTCGCTACATTCTTCCCCCTTATTAGAATTCTTCCCGAATTCTAAAGGTTCATGATCCTTAAGCTTCTTCGAATAATTCAGGATGTTGTGTTCTAAACTTCTCTTTATCTTCCCCCGTAGTTACAACCCTGTGTTGTTTTTCCAAAAATACTTGGACTTGTGAGATATCTCGGTTCTTTAACTTTTACATTCTCCTTTCTCCAACTCTTATAGGTCCTTGGGGGTAAGTAAGGTTAGTTCGAAGATCTTCTATTCTTTCATGTTCGATCTCGTTTGGATCTCGAACATGCTTCCTTAACATCGATACTTGAAATACCGGATGAAGTGCCATGTCCGAGGGAAGTTCTAATCGATAAGCTAACTCTCCAACTCTTCCAAGTACTCGATATTGACAAATGAATCGTGTAGCTAGCTTCCCAAATTTTCCAAATCGATCTTTACATTTTTGTGTTGCGACTTTTAAGTATACCAAATCTCCTACTTCAAATACAAGTTCCCTTCGGTTTTGATCGGAATATTTCTTTTGACGATCTTGAGCTTTTCGCATATTCTCTTGAACCGTCTTAATCTTTTATGTGGTCATTTCTACTATATCCGGTCCAAACTCCCGTCGTTCTCCAACTTCTGTCCATATAGTGCTTCATAGGGTGGCATGCCGATACTTGAGTGGTAAATATTATTGTACGAAAAATCCACTAAAGATAAGTGTTTATCCCACTTACTAGCCCAATCAATCATACACAATCGAAGCATATCTTCTATAGTCTGTATAGTACGCTTGGTCTGACTGTCTTAGGATGAAAGGTTGTACTCATATGAAAGCCTGTACCCAAAGATTGTTGAAAAGCTTGCCAAGCTTTTGCGGTAAATGGCGGGTCACGATAAGACACAATGTTGGTTGGAACTCCATGAAGTCGGACTATCTCCTTTATGTAGAGTTCAGCTAGAGTTGCAAATTTATCTGTCATCTTCATGGGTAAGAGATGAGCGATTTTCGTTAGATGGTTGACTACTACCCAAATCGAGTCATTTCCTCTTACGGGAGAAGTCGATAAACCCGTGATAAAGTCCATAGCAACTGCTTCCCATTTCCATTCGGGAATAGGTAAGTTCTGTAATAATCCTCCCAGCACTTGATGCTCAACTTTTACTTGTTGACAAGTTTGACATTGTGTTACCCACTTAGCAGCTGAGCGCTTAATTCCCGGTCAATGGTAGTATCGATGAATATCTCGATACATTTTAGTACTACTCGGATGGATACTAAGTAAGCAATGATGAGTCATCCTTAGGATTTCTTCTCGCAGGCCATGACTTGACAGTTGGTTATTCTTCCTTTCGAAAGTAACATTCCATCATCCGCTAGATGATATTCGCTAACATTCATTTGGTCTGGAGCGTTTAACTCATCTATTATCACTTTCAGCTTTGAATCTTCTTTTTGTTGTTCTCGAATTTTTTGAATGAGGCCAACTTGATTAATGGCATGAAGTCCTAACGACTCACTACTTTCTCCTTCTAATGCCATTAATTCCACCATATTACATTCACTTGTTAAAGCTTCCAAATCGCTCACCACATTAGCATCCGTTCTTCGACGACTCAACGCATCCGCCACAATGTTAGCTTTTCCGGGATGATAAAGGATCTTAAGATCATAATCCGCGATGAACTCCATCCATCTTCTTTGTCTTAAGTTCAGGTCAGGTTGAGTAAAAAGATACTTAAGACTTTTGTGATCAGTTTGGACTTCTACTTCTTCGCCGTATAAGTAAGATCTCCAAATCTTAAGGGAAAAAACTACAGCGGCGAATTCTAAGTCATGGGTTGGATAATTCTCTTCATTCTTTCTTAACTGTTGTGATGCATAAGCAATCACTTTATCACCTTGCATTAGCACACATCCCAAACCCACTTTTGAGGCATCTGTATAAACGGTGAAAGGTTTGCCCGGTTCCGGCAAGGATAAAATAGGTGATGAAATTAACCCTTGCTTTAAACGAGTGAACGCTTCTTCCGCTTCTTCGGTCCATTGGAGATTTACTCCTTTTCCAGTTAATCGATTTAACAGTGTAGCCACACTCGAGAAGTTCTTCACAAAATTCCTATAATAACCACCTAAACCCAAGAAGCTTCTCACTTCAGTTATGTTTTTTAGTTGCGGCCAATCTTGCACCACTTTGATCTTTTATGGATCGGTGGAGAATTCTTCTTTGGAAACTCGATGGCCCAAAAATCTGATCTCTCTTTTCCAGAAATTACACTTGCTAAACTTAGCAAAAAGCTTTTGACTTCTCAAACGTTCCAACACTAATCTTAAATGCTTCTCATAATCTTCCGCACTACGCGAGTATATGAGAATATCATTGATGAAAATGATGACAAAATAATCTAAGTATTCTCTGAACACTTTGTTCATGAGTCTCATGAAGGCTTCTGGTGCGTTAGTCAACCCGAACAACATCACAATGAACTCATAATGCCCGTAACGCGTTCTGAAAGTGGTTTTCCGAATATCATTATCGGAGATTTGGATTTGATGATATCCAGACACTAAATCTATCTCTGAGAACCAACTTGCGCCTTGTAGTTGATCAAGAAACTCATCGATTCTCGGTAGTGGGTACTTATCCTTAATAGTTATGTTATTGATCCATCGATAATCAATACATAAATGTATGCTTCCGTCTTTCTTTTTCACAAACAGAACTTGAGCACCCCATGGCGATGAACTTGGCCGAATGAAACCCTTGAAAAATTTTCGTTGGAGCCATTCGATATGGTGCCTTTGCTATTGGAGCTGCACCAAGTTCGAGATTTATGGTGAAAGAATCATTTTGTAATGGCGGCAATCCTTCTAACGGTTTAAATACATCCTGGAAATCTCTCGCTACCAGAATCATCTCCAGACACTCTTCTTTTTTGAAAAATCTTCGACCGTGGTCAAGGTTACAAGATAAACTTCTCCGTCATCTAACTCTTTTTCCGTCCTTAGAGTTGAGATGAGTGATATTCCAACACTTGGACATATATTGTTATAGGAAATTAATGGACCGCTGCCACCTTTCAAAGTAATATGACCCTTCCCGCAATCGAGGTTTTCTTGATACGTCGATAACCAGTCCATGTCCAAAATTACTTCATGTTGATTTAAGAAG
This sequence comes from Iberis pinnata, assembly GCA_900406425.1. Taxonomy (NCBI): domain Eukaryota; kingdom Viridiplantae; phylum Streptophyta; class Magnoliopsida; order Brassicales; family Brassicaceae; genus Iberis; species Iberis pinnata. The sequence continues at coordinate 56,814 of OVBE01000009.1, read as the reverse complement.
TAACTAAAAAATTCGGCGGAAACATATTCTTCTCAATTTAGACAAGTACACCGACCATGCAATTATCGGCTTGGAGGATTTGATTAACGGGTGTTCTAATGGGCACACTGACCTTTACACTAATAAAGGTCCCTACAAGACTCTCCACGATCACGGGTGACACAAAACTTTGTGTCGCGCCTGTGTCAACAGAACGTTAGGGGAAACTCCACCAACATGTAATGTTCCTAAACAAAAGAATTTTTATACACTATTCAATCATCAAGTAAACCTACTAGTGCGATTAAATTAACACACAATGAGTGAAAACCCAAACGTACCCGTAATAGGAACTTTAGCGGCCTGAGTAGGTCCAGGTTTATCTGCATCCAAGGCATAAACTCTTCATGCGATTGCTTGCCGTTTTAAAGGTGATTCTAGCGAAGGTAGAATGGTTCTCGCTGGGTGAATACGAGGAAAAAACGTAGGTAATGTCCTTGCTCCCCACAAGAAAAATATGTTACCGACCTCTGAAAAGTTGTGCTCGTGTTTCTAAGGTTCAGAAATCTCTCGATAAATTTCCTCTCCCATTGCAATTGACACAAAGGTAAACTTTCCATGGGCCAAACAAACATATGTGGTACTTGAGAAATCCTCCCAATAATCGGGACTTTTCCACTAACATGTCCCCGTCTACCATACTATTCACGGTTTAGAGGTTGATAATCATGGGTTGGGGGTCCGTTTTTCGGTGTCGGTCTAGATGTCATAGCTTGTTTGCCGCAATTCCTTTTTCCACATTCATGGTGCGCTCCACTACTTCACAAAAATGAAAGAACTCGACCACTTGTAATCTACTCCATATCTCTGGACGTAGTCCCCTTATAAACCTATAAATCATTGTCGGTTCTTGAACAGGGGCAAAATGAATGTATTTCCGGAATCTAGTAAATTCCACTTCATACTCCCTAATTGTTCGGTTTCCTTGTTCTAGTCTTAAAAATTGTGTTTCCAGCCTGTCTCGAGCTTCCGAATGAATATACTTCCTCTTAAATTCCATTCAAAACTTGACCCACGTAATGACTCCTTCACGAAATCTTCCTTCGATGTTGCGCCACCAATGATCAGCGTTTCTCTCAAGATAATAAACCGCAACATCCTTTTAAAAATATTCGGGACAACGAGTTGCCTTAAAGTTCCTCTCTAAATTCTGCAACCAGTCATATGCAGCTATTGGTTCCATACTCCCAGCGTAACGAGCGGTTCCAATGTCCGCATTAACTTAACCAAAGACGTGAAGTTTTGCACGTCTCTAGGTTGAGGCCAATGCTGATCTAATTGCTCTAAAAGACAATCCCCAAAGGTATCCCATGGATTTCTTCCTCTTGGTGGAATATGCCTTTGTCGATGTTGAGGATGTCTAACTCGTTTGGAGTTGTCCGCTTCATGGTCAACATTCACCGCATTAGCCATATTCCCATGACGGCCCGAATTCTCCATATTTTGAAATCCATGTTCTTCTACTTCAAAGTTATCTCCTACTAATTCATGCTCAAACCCAGCAGGCAATGCATTAGCGCTGCTCGAATAAAACTCAACATTCGGCTGATATGGTTGGTTCGACGCTTTGCACAGCGGAATCGATCCTTGACGCACTAGAGGCATCTCTATCAAATAATTTCAGTGTTAGCCCAAAATAATAAACCCATATAAAGGAACAATGCCAATTTTCTTAAATATCCTTTTGCGACCATTTTAGACTCGATAAAAATTTTAAATCCAGTTTCATGTGAACATGGCGAACCATGCTCTGATACCACCTTGTAACACCCCCGATAACATACCACCTGGTCCGGTCACTCTCATCAACACCATCTCAGTCACATCATAAGTGACAATGGTTCGATCCCACAATTCCACCCAAAAATCCACACAATTCCAAACTCTCAACAAGGCATATCAACACGCTTAAATAATTATTCTATACGTTTTTAGTGCATGATTAAATTATTTCCAGTATCATTCTAACTCCCATTCAACACTACATCCAAACCGTTTATACTAACTAACCATCAATTAATCACAAAACAATCACAAGGAAATTAAGACTCAAGCAATACTCTCTTTCGCAGCTCAAATATAAACCGCAAACTCACCTTAGTAACGTTTGGTTTTGGTTCGGATTGATGGCTGAAGACTGATCCGAAAATGATCTAGGACAGGTTCGGATGGATTGCCTAAAACTGATCCGTAAGTAGTCCATGATAGGTTTGAATTCTCCCTTGCTTGATCTTAAACTCGAACTGATCTTTCTTCTTGATTTCAATTTTTGCAGAACTTTGCTACTTATTTCGATTTTGTGTGGGAAAAATGAAGGGTCTTGGATGTTTTTATAGAGTGGGAGCAAGCTGGTGGCAGCAGCTTGGGTTTCTTCTAAAAGAGGAAACAAGGTGGTGTGCGAGCTATGTGCGTCACCAACTAGTGTGGCTGCCCACGCCTATAAACGCCCAACACACACTCAACACACACCCAACCCACGCCCACACAACCTTCCCACAAGCTTAAGCAGATCAATGAGCATCTCGAGCAGGCACTCATGCTGCTTAACTAGTTGAACCAAGCACACACACTGCATGGTCTCGCCATCGGTTATCGTCCATATCGGTTTTCGGTACATTATTTCTGCATATTCTTTTGAAGTTCTTGTATGGGTCACTACAGATGGTTTACCAAATTCAGATGTTGTGAATAAGTTCGAAAGATATACAGTGGTAAGCTACTTAGTATACTATTCATATCCTCCACAATGTCTGAATACTGATATACTTTTCTCTGACTAGAAAGTTGTTGATCATAATATTTTCTCGGTTATAAATATAGTTTTTCTTAAAAGTACGAATCAGATCTTTTTTCCCGGTCAAGGATTTTATTGTTGTTTCTTTAATGAACTTTATTTAATTTATGAATTTCGTCATCTAGGCAGGATGAAAACTAATCCATATAACATGAGATCTAAACCCAAAAATGCTGAAAACAAAAAACGAAAGCATGAAATATAAACCCAAAACCATAAAAACTAAAACCAAAACCATGAAAACTAAACCCAAAACCATGAAAAATAAACACAAAACCAGGAAAAGTAAACCCATAACCATATGAGAATGGATGGTTGTTGGAGAAGATACTTGAGTAGATCCTCAGTTCATTAGAGACGATCAACATATTAGGATTTTTTGCAGGTGCTTTGAGAAATTGAGGAAGTAAATTTGTTTGGTACTATAAAACCAGAAGAATCTGAGTCTTCACGTCGTAATAATTATTCTTTGTGGAATCGAATCCCAAACTACAAAAGGTTCGCTAACGAGGACAATACAAGTAGAGGTGATGAGGGGTACAAAGCAAGTAGTGATATGTATCATGATTTTGTGATGGTTGCTTCTAAGGGAGAAGGAGAAGACGATACTTATGAGCCTTTCACCTCTAATCAGTGTCTGCCAACCACAAACGAATCATACAATGTTGTTGTTCCAAATGGAGGTAATACGGGTGAATTGGCTACTTCAGTAAGTGTTTTAACTACCAATAAAGATAGAGGGAAGGGACCAATATATCCAGAGAATGAAAGTTGTGATCCCCAAGATACAATATGAGAATTTTACCTCTGCATCAAGAAGTGGTGGGTACGAGTATTGATGTTCCACATAACACAATTACAATTGAGAGAGAGAGAAAAACTTTTAGTTGCAATGTGATTGTTTGAAACATCATCAGAATCAAACAATGATGAATCTGATGGCAAAGGCGAGCAACATTTCTAACTTGTTGTTGCCCCTTGGGTAGAGGATGATGAATCACATTGCAATGTGTTTTTTTAAGACATCAATGACCCCACATTGTTTAGTCTCGATGCTCCTCATGTTTTTAATGATTTATGTATCGAATTTACATATAGGTGGGAGTAAGTAGTGTATAAATATTGATGACCGAGAACTGTTAGTTATACTCACTACCAAAACCCATAAACGAACAACTTCTAATTTTGTTTTCTCACTGTTTTTCAAGAGTCGATGGGGCTTTGTTTAACATAAATTACGAGGGTGATAACCTTTTTGTTGGTAGGGTGTTCAAGAACAAGGTGTATTGCAAAATCAAAATCTCAATAAATGCTATAAACAGAAAGTTCAACTTTAAAACAGCAAGATCGTCACCTAACTTCATGGTCTTCAAGTGCACTTCAAACACTTTCCTATGGAGAATCTACGCTAGGAAGGTCGATAGCTCTGAAAATTTCCAGATAAGACAAGCTCGAATGGAGAATTCTTGTTCACTTGAAGAACGCATGCATTACCATAAACTAGCTACAATGCAAGTAATCGTAGAGCTTATTGCAAGGCATTTTCTCGGTATAAAGCGGGGACCAACCCCCTCTTCGGTAAGGAAAACTATGTTTGATGATTTTCACCTTAAAGTCTCTTATTAGAAAGTATGGAAGGAGAGAGAGATAGAGATGGACAATTGCTTAGGGATTGTAGCTGGAAGTTATGCAATAATGCCAAATTACATAGCATTGTTGGAACATACGAACAAAGGCAGCAAATGTTATATTGAATTGATATCGGAACCTGATAGATCAAGAAGGTTCAAGTATAATTTCATTGCTCTTGGATCGTGTATAAAATAATACATATATACGAGGAAGGTTGTGGTCGTTGATGGAACCTTAGTGAAAGCAAGGTATGGGACACTCTGTTGACTGCGGTGTGCCAGGATGGAAATTTTCAAAATTTCCCATTAGCTTACGGAATTGTTGATAGTCAGAACGATGAGTCGTGGAAGGGGTTTTTTGAAAGATTAAAAACATTTGTGTATGACTCAACCGATTTGGTGATAATATCGGACCGCCATGCAAGTATATACATTGGGTTTACCAAGGTAAGAAACTAATTACTAACATAGAGTATATACTACGTCAGATAGATTGTATACCTTTTTTGAAGCAAGTGTTTGCTTTTATAGGTATACACCAGAGAAAAATATGCATGTTGCACGGTGCATCTGTACTGCAATGTTCGCACAAATTTCGATCCTAAAAGCCTATGTTTCCTAATGATGAAAGCTGCAAGATCGTACACCATTGATGATTTCAACAAGAGGTTTTTGGAAATACAGAATACAAACTCAGCTTGTGTCGCCTATCAACTGGATATATGTAGACCGTCCACCGAACATGTTTATACTTTTTATTTCTGATTACTACACCTTACATGGTAATTTTTGATAGTCTTAGCCCACTGGAGTCGTTCTCATTTTCAGGAGAAACACTATAATATAATGGATTCCAACATTTCATAATCTTGGAACAATGTTTTAAAGGAAGCGAGAGAATTTCCTTTGGTGGCTACGTTGGAATACATTAGAACCACAATTATGACTTGGTTTGCAATTAAAAGGGAAAAGGCAAGAGGAAACGATACAAATGGTTGCCTTACTCCGCAGGTTAGGGAGAGAGTTAAAAGAAATTTTGAAGCATATATAAAGATGATGGTCAAACCTATCTTCCTAACAAAGTTCCAAGTGTCAACGAAAAAAGGTTGGTGTTTTTTGGTTGACTTTGATGAGATAGTTATAGTTGCAAGGAATTCCATATTATTAGAATCCCTTGCCGCATTCACTAGCAGTTGCGGTCCATTTATACATGCCAAACAAACCAATGGTTATTAGTCACTATTACAATGACGCATGGGTTTTTGCATATGCGGAAAACATTTATCCAATTCCCTCTGCCGGAGGATATGCATTAACCGGATCATCTTCGAATAAGGGTGTTGATTTGCCACCCCCAAGAGTAAAGAGGCCTTCTGGAAGACCAAAAAAAAGAAGAATTTGGTCTCGTGGGGAGTTCAAGGTAACTTTTTGTACCCAATAATGATAATATTTAAGATTAATGAAAACTTGTATGATATTCCTTGTTTTTTTCAAAATATCGAGAGTGAGGCGTCGTACGCATTGCAATAGGCCTAGACATAACAAAGCAAGTTGTCGCAATACGATATAGGGTGCGAGGTTTCAAGGAAGGGATATAAAGCAAGTTTTTGATGAGTATCATGAAGAACTAACTTGATGCAGAAAGTAGTAGTCGGTGTATTGTTTTTTTTTATGGTCAATATGACATATGTCTGACCTTTTTGTTAAGCTTTAACTCATCCTTCGTGGCTTTCTTCAGTTTTGCTATTACATAGCCAATTTGTTTCAATTATCTAAGGATGTAGGCTTTTGTTCATAATTTTAATTTCCTATATTGTTCTATATAACTCTACCATGTTCTTATTCCTTTAAACTCTTTTTCGATTATAAACGATACTCCAACTACGTAAAAGGATAGTCAAACTAACTCCAAAAAGTGTTTCCTAATAAAAAATACAACCAGTCAAATAAGACAATTAATTTCAATCTTGAAAGCGAAAGAAAAGAACAACAAAGTTCAAAAACTAACAATCCAATTAAGGAAGCTTTAATGGTGAAGATGGAGGCGGAAGAATGGAGGTAAATGCTTCCATCCCGTAGTTCATTGCTGCTACATTCAAATTTTATTTTGTGAAGGAGGATCATTCGTCAATGTGGTCTAGAGCATGTTGTTCCATTAGCACAATAATTGCTACACCAACAAGAACTAAACAAAGAGAGCCAATGTTTCTGATGAGTATGTAATTATTAAAAGGTTAATTATAAAGTAGAGGAAGGAATTACCTTGGTCTTCCACATGAATTTCTAATTCATTCTGGTTAACTTGAAATGGGTCCAAACTAATTCTCCTGCATTCAAGCACAACTCCATGCCGATTTATGAACCAAGGCAATAGTGTGGATAGAAACTTCAATTCACGTTGCACTTCTTCGTCTGAAATTTTGATGGGGTTAGAGTCAAGAACTTATATTGACTATTTATTGGGGTTGATAGACATCCCAACCCAATGTACACTCATGATATGAAAAGCGGTGTGAATACTATCGATGTAGATGTACCAGTTTGGACGCTTTGACATAGGCATTGTTGAGGTTGTTGAGAACTGAAACTTCTTTTTATCTAGAGTGTGCTGAAACAATGCCCACATACGCCTCATTTCAAGAAGCGAACTACTAGGGAAGAAATCATAATTAGAATTTGGGATATGGTCTTGTATTTTCTGAATGAAACGCATAACAACATCGACGACCTAGTGGTTACAAAATAAAAGACGTTAGAGGAACACAAAATATAGAAAGTAATAATGTGTATAACAGAAATAGTTACTTAAAACAACTCAAATATACTGACTACCAAAAAATGTGAGAAATTACATTGGGTTGCCAAATCTTTGTTGGTTGAATAGAGGCCAAAAAACAGTGTTTTCCACACTTTGGTTGTCAGCAATCTCGTACACCCTCATCGAATTAGTTATTTGGTTGATTTATCCAAATTTCAAGATAAATATTTATGAAAGGAAAGAGTTGTAACATGGATTTCTGAATGACCGCTCGAAACTCGTCACAATTGGTTTTTTTGTGGGCTCCTCAAAAGGTTTGAAATCCAGTACAAGTGGAGAGATAGTGAATTCCTCTACATCTTCTACCTCTACAGCTAATAAGACGTATGTTTTCCTTGTTTTCGGTTGTTTACCCGTTACATTTTTGTTGTTGCATTAATAGGAGGGGGTGAAGGTATCAGGCTTTGTCCTTATCCTACAATTTCTCCTAACAACCTCTCTTTAAGCACTCTTTTTTGCTTGTTCCCGCTTTTTCCTCTTTGCTGGTGTGGTTGGTAATGAACTAATTGATTTACCCTTCTTTTCATTTTTCCCATGTCCTTTTCTGGCATGGTCGCATATGTTTAATAACGTTCCAGATTCATCTTCATCAACTTTAATGGTATATTTTCCAACCGTTTTTATCCGGTAATTATCAAATATCCAGTACTCGGTATACCAAAATGGGTAGATGAACTATATATTTATAATTTCCACAATGTATATGTTATTAGGTTGAGATGTCAGATACCATCCATTTTTCTAAATTGACAGGACACCAAAATACCTTTGATGAGGCAACAAAAGTCAGTTTATGAAAGCCATTTGAAAAATCCATTAAAGTATTGGCTTCTTTTGTGCTTTCAACAAATGAAAGCGAGAAAACCTAGTTTACATGTTTTTTTGATTAACAACAGCTATTATACAATCATTTAAATTATAGTGCTTATTACCCATAAAAGAGTACCTTAATGAAATCCTCAACACTTACTCTCGTTGTAGTGGTTGGTTTATATTACCTGACATATGAGTTTCTGTATTGGTATGTTGTTCATTACAATGCATATAAGAACTTTGAGCGTTTATTTCTTGAGGAATATCGGGTTGAGATATATTTAGTGAAAAGGAGGGAGGGTGAATCTCCGTACTCGATTGTGAAACATCTGCAGTTTAAGGAATCTGATTCAAGTTTATTTAGCCATATATTCCCCTCATTCAATAACCCTCAACGAGAGTAGAGGTTGTATACAATTTTCAGTAGACTAACTACCTAATAAATAATCAATAGTTTAAATGATAAGAATGCTCTCCAATACCCTGAGACCATTGTTTCCATTTTATCAGCAACACAAAGTTGAGATAAATGGAGTGAGAAGGACGGAGGGTCAATGTCATAGATGTTTGCCAAATGATATACAGTTTTGGTACCCGCAGAAAATACGCCAAAAGTGGTATACTAACTAGTGTGAAAGTAAGTAGTAGTTTGACTCAGTTTTAGTATGTACTTTATATAATGGTTTCTTACTGACTCATCAATCTCCATGTTCGCATTGTCAATCACTGGATTATGTGTTTGCAGAGGACGAGTTCTTGATGTTGATGGATAATTCTGCCAAGGTGAGCTTGAGTCCTTTTGAGGGACATAGACTTCCTCGAGCACAACATGAGGATGATTTTTGCGTACTACATTTGCAATGATCTCGTTTGCTTCTACATTTTTTTTGCAAATGGGGTCATCAAAATGAGGCGGTGAATTTTTTTTCCTTTGATCTGCATCCTCAAATCTAGAGGCGTTAAAAGGCAAATAAAACAATGAAAGGAAAGGGTTAATCTCAGAGTACTAGTTAAAATACATAAGTATGTTAGATTTTGTGTGCATACCAGTGTTCGAAGTTTCTTCTGGTGATATATTTTCTTATTTACTTCCATGGTGAATAAGATTCTCCACATCTTTGAACAGCTTTGCAATGACCGCAACAATGTGTGTTATGACAGTCTTGGCAATAATGAAATCATTGCGTGTTATCACACTCCTTTTATATCCCTCAAAGGTAGGCAAAGTTTGCTCTTGAACCATTGCACTAATCTTGAGGAAAAGTGCATCCTCATCGAATGGAGATTTTTTGTTTGACGTCGTATGTATAGGTACATCATTGTTGGCATCTTCATTTCCTATATTGTCTTCATCATTATCCTCTTTTTCACCGTCTCTGCTTTGGTTTTGCTTCTGATCTTCCTGGGCCTTTTTATGGGAATTAATCTCAAAAGGGTGTTCATCGTTTATCAAATGGAGGAGATAATTGACAGTAGGATCATCTTGGTCAGCATCTAAATGGATGACAACCACTAACTCAGGGGCGGATTGGCTGAGAAATGAGATGACTAAAACCTGTGTATTAACATACCAAAAAGACCATCAAAGTTAATGAGGTAAGTTCAGTACACAGACTAGGAATCGAATTATAATAGTCGAATACCACTATACGCGTGTGTTGTGTATGTACTTTAATAAGTTAGAGGACTTACTTCTTCAAGCATGTTAAGCGGCGTGAATTTTTTTTTTTTTTTTTTTTGAAGGGTAGACTCATTGCACTGATGAAACCAACTATGTTTTCAATTATTGCATTTCTTTCGACCATTGACTCCATGACTGCATTTTGTAGAATGGGAGGACAACAAGCCATAGTGAAAAGAATCATTCCATGGGAAAACCCTTGTATTACAGTGGTTGGTTGAGTAAATTGAAAGGGTCTTAGACTTAGTTCTTTCAACGGTCAAAGAGAATGACTCCCTTCCCCAAGGTTATTTACGAAACTCATCAATGTCTAGTACCAGTTCAACCCTCTCTTTGGTGATAACCGTGTTGTTTGAGATTTGACACAGTATCCCATCAACCAGAAAAAAGTGCTAGCCTGAGCCTTGTTTCAGGGTCCATGTACTTCTTTCCTTGTACCAGTTTTTTATGAATCCGTGAAGTTGTTAGTTTTTTCTCACCATTAAAAATTTTCTTCCAGTTGCTTTCAACACCATTACTTGCTTTACCTTTCCCTTTTTTGTTTTGTTTCGGAAGACGATTTTTCTTGGTAGCCTCGTTCTCTCCTATGCAATTTAACCCGGTTACAATAGTGAATTCCTTAAGACCATACCTTATTGGCGTTCTTGCAAAAAGCCACCATAGTTCATTGTCCTTATTGGTGACAAATTGTCTTAACAGTAGGTAGTTAACAAAGACGAGAGAGACTTCGTGATTATTCATCTGCATCACGAGATTGAACTGCGAATTCATAAGCAACTCCAAATGATCTTCATATAATGCTTGTTTGATATGTTTGATTGCTCTTAGGTTGAAGTATTTATTTACTCTATCTCTCCTTTCAGGCTTGTAGTTTAACTCAAATAAACGGCAGGGCAGTTCATGGTTCATCTCTTCACCCATACTGTAATTATGAAAGCATAGAAAAATAAAATAAAATAGTCGAACTACCAGAGTAAGTAGTCAATTTCAAGAAGTTTTTTGCATTATCATGCAACTTCATCCTTGATTTCATCATCCTACATTATATACTTTTATGGCAAGGCTGTGATAGAATGGACACATGGTGAACTCTCATTAACCCTAATGCGGCAACATGACAAACTGTCATCAACCCTAAGGTGCCGTCGATAAAATACAGCAAAGTAGAAACACAATCGCCGGTATATTACACCTCGAAGCCATCATAGAAGAGAGAATATGATCACCATGGAATGCATCTTATCCTCCAAAAGAACAGAGCCGCGAATGTGACTCACCACAAACCAAACACTAACCCGATCTCCAAAGAGTAGGTGATGACTGCACTTAGTCTTCCAGCTAGCAATCTATTCTAGGAAAATGGTGGCAAGACTCATATGACTCATGTGAGAAGAGCCTCGTGTGTCAAGCACCATATTACTTGGCCACTGTCAAGCTCTGGTATATGTGATAGAGCATGTGACGCCCTGTATCGGACACTAAGTCCGGAAGGTCATCACATGTCTAACCACTAAGTGATTATGGTCAGTTCAGTTCATTTTAATGTCTTAGCCGTTTTTATGTCTTTTTATGTCTTTTTTATGTGAGGTTCAATACTGATTTCGTTAAGCCTTTAAAAATTTAGAGATTTTATGCAATGCAGAAGCAATTAATATAAACGAGATTCGTTATTTAATAAATTTACGATTCATTACAACTTGACAATTTTCTCTATAGGATACTACAAATTTAATATAAATGATATTAACACAATACCAAAATAATCACCACCCATCTTCAGGGCCATGAGTCCTCGCGCTAAGCCAAATCCTTCCCACGAACAACCTTATCACATGAAATTCACAAAACGGATAAGTAACCCAATGGACTACTAATTGCGTAAAACATGCTTTTAAGGGTGGTCTATATACACGTTTTAACCCAAGTTTATCCACGGTTTAATTACCTTTTTTAGGTCCGGATAAACCCTTAGATCTCCCTTCCAAGCAGTCGTGGCTTGGATCGAATCCTCCAATCTCCCCAAGTCACGCACCCTGGAAATACTATCATTCGGGTAGGGACCATTTAACATTTAATCGGTTTAGAGATTAAGACAAGGTATCAGTTCAGTTTTAACCCAACCGAAACAATGGTGGTTCTCTTCCTTTACTTAGCCTAAGTCAAACACGCACATTTCTCACGAAGATCAGTTTACCAGACTGATCTTCTCAAGCATTTCGTTTACTTCGGCTCATATGCTTTATACCTCCAAGCCCACGACCAACTTCCTTTCTTTCAATGCTTTAGGATTTCTCTCATGATTGTTCATAGTGTTTCTGTGTGTAATCGTGTTCGGGAAAATGAACCCAAGGTCTCTTATTTATAGGGTTTGGTTCGTAACCGCCCCAATCACTCATGACTTTTCGAACAGGCGCGTGATGTCTCTACATTTTACCTGTTTTAGGAGCACATTTATCATCATTTTGGGTTCATTTAGATGTCAACATGTTGTATTCATAGGTCTTTCTTAGTAAGTTTGTATTTTTAGGTAGTTCTGTATTAGCATTCGCATACATGTGCATTATGAAAATTCCCTAAATACCTGAAATATCTCCAGAATGCAAATGTATGCGAATGCTATTGCATAACTACCTAAAAATGAAAATTTACTAAGAAAGACCTATGAATACAACATGTTGACATCTAAATGAACCTAAAATGATGATAAATATGCTCCTAAACATGTAAAATGCAGTGACATCAACTCCCCCAAACTAAATCTTTGCTTGCCCTCAAACAAGTAATTCAAAAGCTTGGAAGTGAAGTTTGAAAATGGGAACTCATAACCAAAATATGTTGATAAAATAGAGAATGTCAATGTCTAAGTTACTAATTCTAGAATGCAAACCAATCTCATCTTATTTTAAAACTTTAGCCATACTCATCAAAGTTCAATTCAGATCAGTTCCAACCTACACAATGCATTCAAATCCATTTGTCTCTTTAACATTCATTAAACATAAACCATTGATCAAGTTATGCACATTCATTGAACTCATTTTGCTAAGAGACTGTTTTTCATAGTTTGACTTTTGATCCTGATGATTCGTTTAGTAATTTCGTTTTCTGAGTTTTATGATTTCGTGGTCATAATGGGTAGTGAGTAGTTTCCCAAGTTTTTGAGGATGGGGTAGATTAGTGTTGAACCCTTGAATCTCCTAGATGTTTAAGCTTGATTGTTCATTTTCCCTTCTGTTTCATTGTTTTTAATGCCTATTTCTCTATGATCAATTGAAATCTGATCTTAGACATTATTACACCAAAAATGTGTCTGATGAAATGTTTGAACAAGGTGATTTCAGAGATTTACATTCCTAGCCCAAGAGATTGGTTGCCTATGGTGTTTATTGACTTTAACATATTGTTTTTTCATGCATGCTAGGTAGTGTTTCGTTAACGAGAGTTAGGTCTGGATATTGCTTAGTTTGAGATCATCTATCAAGAGATTGAATTTGATTGTTTCTGAATCTGTTGTCCATTGATTAGCTCTTGCATGAGGTATGTTAGGCATCTAGGTAGATCAAGAAGAACCACTGGTCAATTACCCCTATCCTCAGGTACTATTTTCTTTTATTGCATTTTTAGTACCATCTTTTTCCCTTTTTTGGACTACTTGTTGTTTCCTCCTTAGTTTTCGTTTATGCATGATAGCTTTTATGTTCTGTTTTATTTCTAGATTGTTCATTTTGTCTAGGACTATTAGTTACCTTTTTCATTTACTTGGTTTGAATTAGTAGATCCATTTGCATCTAGAGTGGTTAATAACTACACCTGATTGAATTGACACCTATTATACTGCAATGACATGATAGTGTAATAGGAATTGACACGTAAAAATCCTACTATCAGCGCGACTTTCCCGAACATGCACCATTTTTCCCGAACAGACGTAAGTTGGCGTAACTTTCCAACCGTCCAACTCAACCCAACCCAACTGCCCAGTTAGTGTTACTCAGCTAGCTCAGCTGAACCGACGGTCTTGAGCTGAACTGAGCTGTGAACCAGTTGCCCCGACTCACTTAGCTCGGTCCTTCGACTTCCCGAGCTATATTCTAATCCTTGTCATGATCCCTTCTTTATTTCCTTAGTCATTCGATCATCCCTTGAACATGAGTAACTCTCTTACGTTCAGATTCCCTTATTCTTGATCAAACCTTCTAATCATCCCTTCTTATTGATCAAACATTCTAATCATCTCTTTGCATCTTTGATCATGTTGCCCAAGCATGATCGGGTGAATATGCGGGCATTGGATTCATCCTGGCTTAATCCTTCAGCACGGTCAGCTACCCAACTATACCCACCCCTCGATATAGTCCTTATGACATTTTTCAGACTTCCACCAAGATGCATTGTGTATATTTGAACTATTTATAATTAAATTAAAAAATTCAATTATAAATAACCCATCTAATGTCTTAGTGAAAATTCGGTTATTTGAAGCTTTCCTCCCACTTTTCCTTAGCCTTATGATTCAACCTAACGACTTTTATCTTACATGTTCTTTAACCGGTTCACTTGACCGCAACCTTCCCAAGGACTTAAGTCCTTCCATCTTTTCTGTAGTCAACTTCCCACACTTTCATTCATCTCGCTTGATTTTACTTGACTATGGACCATCCGCGAACTAGTGAAGTTTGAGGACGTGACAGAGCCTGACTGTTGGCTTGTATGCAAAAAGAAGGCGAGAAGAAAAACCCAGATCTTGACTAGTGAGAAAACACTCGAGATACGTCCACTGGAGAAGCCTGAAAACAAAACAAAAAATAAAATCCCAACAAAATAGCAAAGCGAAACCGTACGTAGGTGTCGGCGCCAAAAAAGGCAATATGAAAGGAAAATCGTACAAAGGTAGAGAAAAACTGGAAAAAGATTTTAGAGAGTGAAAAGTCATTCGTTGTATCTAATTTGTGAAAGTATATTAGAGATTTTAATTGTTTGATTTTACATATATTTTTTATTGGGTACTCTATCTAAGGGTGAACCCAAGTATAATGATATAAGGTTAACTTAACATCATATTAATTTAACAAACATTATTTGTATCCTTTGTATGCTTAACAAATATTAATTAGTAGCAAATTGGTGGATGTGTTACGTGTTGACACTCCTTATTCAAGTTTAAATCTCCTATAAAACATTTTAATTATTTATTTTCTCTTAAGTAATTTTTAAATAAAATTGTAATTTTTAATATTCAACTCCTACAAAATAATTTTTTAAGTTTGCCACTGACTTTGTCTATATAATTAATTTTATAGAAAATTATAACAAATGCCATAAAAGTGAGAGAACTTATATAATATACTATAATGATATAACCTTAGACAACAATGACCTCGAGATATTGGAGATCTAATCTCGTTCACATTCCCATTTTTCGTGTAAACAAAGATCTAATCTCTTACTTATAAAAAAATTACAGTCACAATGACCTCGAGATATTGGAGATCTCGTCGGCAAAGGAGCATTATTCATCGCTGAGACTAAAATAAAAACCACCAAGAAAACCATCATCATGATCACCGTTGAACCCATCGTAGAATAAAAAAGAAACAAGCAGAAAAGCCACCAGCAATAACGACGACAGAACCAAGGCGAGTTCAACAAAAAGCTCATATGTAATTGCTAACAGAGAAGCAATTCCTTTCCACAAGAGTCGCCAGAATCCGGCAACAAGATCTCGTCCACCAAATATTCCTGACGATTCTGTCCACAAGCACGAGCCGTCCACCAACACCGCTAGTGATTCTATCCAAGAGAAATTGGTACCCGAGAAAGAGCATTCATGAACTGTTCCAGATCTTGTCCACCATTATAGCCAGAAGACGTCCACTAGAGGAGATCCCAATTCCGTCTACAAGCGCAACCGCAAATCAGGTAGACAATCATATGCTCTCGTAGCTGATCATGTTCGCAATTCGCGACACACGTTGTCCACAACATCAGATTCGCCTGTCCACCAATCGCACGTGATTAGGCTAAAATTTTCACGCCTTCCTCCTAGGTTATATGCGCTTGACCGATACCCTCCCGCTGGTAGGATTAACTCGTATTTAAAGCATGAGTTTCTGCTCGACCTTGTAGAGGCTCTTGAAGGAACGACAACATTAAACTACTTAAAATATTATGTATTTGGTCCACTGCTAAATATTCTGGTGCGGACGGCAACATTATCCAGTAAATTGGTACATCATATGTTGTGTTGATGCTTGTAACCGCAAGAAAAAATGAAATATGGTTTGTTTTGTTGATTATCTAGTTTTGTTTATTTCTTCGCGAGTTTCATGTCCACTATCAAATATTTCTTATATCCGGTAAATTGGTACATCACCATTATGTCCACCATTACAAGTTTCATATCCACTACCACCTAAAGTACCTTACTATACAATAACGATATATTAAGAAGCTGTCAAAAATCGAACAACAAGAATAGTTTGGTCCATATGTTAAGGTCAAATGTATTTGATTATCCACTCACGTGCATTTGTTTGTCCATAACTATTATATGTCTTTTCATGTTGTCCACTGTATGGATTCCTATCTTGTCCTTCGCGACAGACCAACAACTATTATATCTCGTCTCCACCACGAATACTGTATAATTAAATATCACATTCAAGGGTATATGCATAAAACACAAAAAATGTAAACCTCTTAGGCATTAACCGCAAAATTGTTTACATAAATAAAGCTAAAATTTGTTCATAACTACTTTACATCACACTTGGTGTAGACATAAAATGACTTATCTTATGTCCACTGGGAGAAGCTTATGTCCACACATAAACGATTTATGTCCACATACATAAGAATTTTGTCCCCAATCACAAACTTCATGTCCACCGGGAGAAGTTTCATGTCCAATCAGACCACCATGCACATCCCGTAATCTAGCACACTCTATGTGCCTCATTTCAAGTTGGTTCACTATCTCGAGGAAGGTTTCATCTTCGTATGTTCCACCTAAATTTTCAGGTTTATCAAGGTTAAAGTCTGGTGGACAAAAAATGACAAGTTCTTGTCCATGATTGTCCACAATATTGTTCTCATTAATGGATATGTACATATTTAGCCCCCTCATCCACTGACATTGCGTCCTTGAATATTTCTATACTATCATTGTTATCCACAGAAACATGAGGCATCCTTGCATCTGAGAAACCAACATTCGAGCTCTCATGCTAGTAGCTCAAACTAAGGTCTTGTCCACGTATTTTCCACCATAGGCTTGCACTATTTTTAAAATGAAACTTGAGTATCTTTCTTCTTTTCTTAGTAAAACACATTTAGCATACATATCTTTAGCAACTTGTAAATATCAAGACTCAGATTGTAAGCACTCCCATTGACCAACTATTAACAAAACATTATTTTCCATTGATGATTTCCTACACACACGAAGCAAGTCTTCTCACATACCAAATAAAATATGGTCCATCATTTTAAAAAGTAAAGAATTGTCTACCATAACACTATATGAGCAATACACATAAACGAAAAATCAATCTCCTATACCAAAACATAAAACAGCTACCACTTTTATTTGGTCCATCAGTTGTTACATAGTTGGTCCATTCGAATTACATGGTTAGTGCATTACTTGAACTAAAGCTAACAATACAACACCAATTAAAATAAAATTTAAAACATTTATTGATATAACCTTCTCTATCACGGGTGAGAGTGAGCTCTAAACTTTACATTTCATTTAATTAATTTTTTTTTTTAAAACATCAATTCACCTTCAAATCTAATAAATGCTCTAGTTACCTAAATGAAATCCTCAACGAGCATAAGAACATTTCCAACTCAACTCTAAATCTTAAATTTAGAGTAAAGTGCACTCCAACTCAACTCTTAATCTCATTCTAAATTTAGAGTTTTCCTTGTTTTACTCTGAGTAACTCTAAATTTTACTCTAGATTCAGAGTTGAACTATTTTATTTACAAAGTGGTCATTTATTGTTATATCTTGTTATTTTGATGTTAAATTAATTTTAAATACAAAAAATAACATAATAATATAAACTTTAAAATACAAAATAAACAATAACATATTTACCCGAGACTAGTCCTTTGTAGTTTGTTTTATTTTAATAAATTAGGGAGATAATTTTCTCCCTCCTCCTACCAAAAAAAGAATAATATAAAAAGATAAATATAAGTTTAAGCAATCATACTAATCACTTAATTTTAAAATCCATGAAAACAATAAAAAAAACACATAAATTTAACAACATTGACACTTTTTCTTAAAAATGCGGTAAATCACTCTCGGATCCTCACATATCATTAATATATTGTCCAAACAAACTTGTTAAATGAAGAAAGTTGTCCATCTTCTTATTGAACTCTCCGTTTATGTACAATTTGTGTTTGTTGAGTTTGAAATTTGAATACATGCACGAACATTTGGATCGAATATAGAACTCAAATCACAAAATCAAATTTTGTTTTTCCTTTTAAGTTTTTTCAATGCATAACTTTTACTTTGAATCTCCAATGGTATAATAAAAATTGTATAAAAATGAAGCGTAAGCAGGTTTTCTGTCGTTTAGGTCACGTAGTTTTGGTTTGTCTACTTCCAAACGTGAACNAAAAATTAAACCCCCCCCCCCCCCCCTTCTCTTTTCTTTTAATTAATAAGTAATTATACTGCTAAACAACCACACACCCACAAATTTAATTAAATATATTAAAAAACAGAAACGAACAAACCGAGAATTATGAGAGAGAGAGAATGACAGATGGATGATGAAGATGAGGATGAGATGCAAACCAGCCTTCATGATTTCCTCCTAATTTCTATCAATTTTGCCCACTTTTGTCTGAACAATCAACTAACCTCCGATCATCATCATCATCGAGCTGTAAGACTTTTTTGTTTCCTCAACTTTAATCTGACTTTTCTTCTTTTCTGCGTTTCCGATGTTCTGTTCCATATTTATGATGTTTTTCTTAGCTCAAAAATTTCGGAATTGTTTCTTTAACCTTTTGATCATAAGTTTATTGTTTATTTCTAGAAAATCGGAATTTTGTTGTGTGTTTATTGAATTATTACAATAGAATCAGTGTTCGTATCTAGAGGTAAAGGCCAATATATGTCTGGTCTGGTCATATTTACTTCAAATTTAATTATTAAAATCCTGTAATTGGTAATTAATTCCTCATTGTTTCCAAATTTGTTTACACAGAAAAACTAAAAATCCAATGATTGTGACGAGAGTTTTTGTGTTGATAAATGTTTCATTCTTAAGTACATATTTTTGCTTCTCTGCATTTGTTGCTTTACCAAATCTAGAATTTGATTACTAAAGATGCTTTATATTCAATTTTTTCTCCATTTGTACTTTTGTTTTATCCATAAAAGCTACTCTCCATTGCGTTTTCAGTTGGATTTAACAAGATTCCTATTACTTCTTTGTGTAATTTTTGCAAAGATTTGTCATAACAAATACCTTATTTGTTATGGACTCTGTTTAAATTTGATGCATTTAATTTTCAAATGTCTTATTTCTTATAGACTATGTTCAGTTTTCCTGTCTCTTTCTATCTTCAGACATTTCTTTATCTTCAATCAATTTATGTTTTGTTTTGTAGTAATATCAGGTTGCAAGCTAATGGAGGAGTTAAAAGCTTCTAAAGTTGAAACTCCTCTAGAATCATCTGGAGCAAATGATGCTACTGTGAGTTCAGAGGTTGTTAGTGATAACAATGCACCACTAAATCCTGAATTGATCCTACCAGCCACTGAAGATTCTAGCCTACAATCTGCTACAAGTATCGAGAACTCTAACGATGTTCAACTATCACAAACTGATAGCTCAACCAGCAATGCCAAAATTTATGTCGATGACATGTTTGCGCCATCTAGTTCATCTGAAGAAACAGTTATTGCTTCGGATATTGCAACTACTGCAGGGTTAACCGAAAAGGATAGTAATTCTAGTGAACCGATCAATAAAGAAGTGCTGGCACCAAATGAACTTACCAGTGAGATTGGCTTACCTCATGTAAAGATTACAGAGGCTGTTGTGGAAACAGCAAGAAATGGTGGATCACCTAGAACTCCTAAAAACACGGGAACGCCTAAAAGTATGGACTCATATAAAGGTGTAATCGACACTGCATCGCCATTTGAATCTGTTAAAGAAGCTGTTTCGAAATTTGGAGGAATTACTGACTGGAAGTCTCATCGAATGCAAACAGTAGAGGTAATCTACTAAGGATACATGTGTTTCTCTCTCTCTCTCTCTCATTTTGTTGTTTACCTTTTCTTGTACGTTATGGTAGCGACGCAAGCATATAGAAGAAGAGCTTAAAAAGATCCAAGATGAGATTCCTGAGTACAAAACAAACTCGGAAACTGCCGAGGCTGCGAAACTGGAAGTACTTAAGGAGCTAGAGAGCACAAAGAGACTTATAGAACAGTTGAAGCTTAATCTAGAGAAGGCACAAACTGAAGAACAACAAGCGAAGCAGGACTCAGAGCTTGCTAAGTTGAGAGTTGAGGAGATGGAACAAGGAATAGGTGATGATGTCAGTGTAGCAGCTAAAGCGCAGCTCGAGGTAGCTAAGGCAAGGCACACCTCAGCAATTACGGAATTGCATTCAGTTAAGGAGGAGCTAGAAACTCTGCACAAGGAGTATGATTCTCTGGTGAAAGATAAAGATTTGGCTGTTAAGAAAGTTGAAGAAGCAATGTTGGCATCAAAAGAAGTTGAGAAGAAAGTTGAAGAACTCACCATAGAGCTGATAGCTACAAAGGAGTCACTTGAATCAGCACATGCTTCTCATTTGGAAGCGGAAGAACAGCGGATTGGAGCAGCCATGGCCAGAGACCAAGATACTCACCGTTGGGAGAAGGAACTTAAGCAAGCAGAAGAGGAACTCCAAAGACTTAATCAACAGATACTTTCTTCAAAAGAACTAAAATCAAAGCTTGACACTGCGTCAGCGCTGCTTCTTGATTTGAAGGCGGAATTGGTAGCTTATATGGAATCCAAGCTAAATGAGGAAGCATGCGACTCAAACACAAACAACGATCCTCGAAAAGAAAACATGAGCCATCCAGATTTAGTAGCCGCTGTTGCCTCTGCAAAGAAGGAACTTGAAGAAGTTAATGCCAATATTGAGAAAGCGGCCACTGAAGTGAAATGTTTGAAAGTAGCCTCATCTTCCTTGCAACTGGAACTTGAGAAAGAAAAGTCTGCTCTTGCCTCAATCAAACAAAGAGAAGGAATGGCCTCCATAGCAGTTGCTTCTCTAGAATCTGAGATCGACAGGACGAAGTCTGAAATAGCTTCGGTTCAGTTAAAGGAGAAAGAAGCAAGAGATAAAATGGTGGAGCTACCCAAGCAACTTCAGCAAGCAGCAGAAGAGGCTGATGAAGCAAAGTCACTTGCTGAAATTGCTCGTGAAGAGCTGCGAAAGGCCAAAGAAGAAGCAGAGCAAGCAAAGGCCGGAGCAAATACAATGGAGAGCAGGCTGTTTGCTGCGCAAAAAGAAATAGAGGCAGCTAAAGCTTCAGAGAGGCTGGCCTTAGCAGCCATTAAGGCTTTGGAGGAGAGTGAATCAACATTAAAGGCTAATGACACTGATTCCCCGAGAAGCGTTACACTCTCACTAGAAGAGTACTATGAGCTCAGCAAACGTGCTCATGAAGCAGAAGAAGTGGCGAACGCAAGAGTAGCAGCAGCGGTTGCTAAAATCGAGGAAGCTAAAGAAACAGAAATGAAAAGCTTGGAGAAGCTAGAAGAAGTAAACAGAGACATGGATGCGAGAAAGAAAGCGCTAAAAGAAGCAACTGAAAAAGCCGAGAAGGCGAAAGAGGGGAAGTTGGGGGTGGAACAGGAGCTGAGGAAATGGAGAGCAGAGCATGAACAGAAGAGAAAGGCTGGTGATGGAGTTAACAGTCAGAAAAGCCAAAGAGGAAGCTTTGAAGGAGCAAAGGAGACAAGTAAGTTGGAACAATCACATGAGAGTGGTGGTTATGCTTCAAGCCCAAGTGAGTCAAATGGAACAGAAGATAACTCTGAAAGTAATCAGTCACCACAGAGCAAGCCT
Source organism: Iberis pinnata (assembly GCA_900406425.1). Lineage (NCBI taxonomy): Eukaryota > Viridiplantae > Streptophyta > Magnoliopsida > Brassicales > Brassicaceae > Iberis > Iberis pinnata. The sequence continues at coordinate 34,927 of OVBE01000009.1, read as the reverse complement.
GGAAAGAAAAAGAAGAAGCTTTCATTCCCTAGGTTTTTCATGTTCTTGTCAAAGAAGAAGTCACATCATTGAGTTCATTACCAATTCACACGCCTATAATTCTCTGTTTTTGCCTCCTTCATTAAAGTTGTATCATAAGAAAATAATGCGTTTGAACAAGTGTTTTTTGTGATGTAAATGGTATTTTTTTGTGCATTGTAAGTCAACTCCTTTTCCACGAGGAAATTAAAAAAGTCGTCATTCATCTTGTAAAAATTGTGTAATCATTCGGGAATCTATAAATTTATCACATTATCTTTAGATTTCCACATCTCTATTTTATGTTACATTGCAGTTCTGGGAACATTGAAAAAATGTATATATATGATATATTCTTTCTATTCTAGTTTCATTTGACAAATGAAGAAACCAAAAACACAATTTATTTCAACAGAACAAGTAAAACTTCAAGATCATGACAATGTTGGAACTCAATTTTGTAACAGTGACTTTTGTCACTTTTCCGGCGAGTTTTTCGGCAAGATCGTTGTCCGGAATCTTTGGATAATGATGATATTGGATAGATTGCAGTTTGGACTATAACTTTGAATATTTAAATGCTAAAATTGGAGTTAATTTGAATGAGAAATAAGACAGCTAAGTGAGCTGAACTAGCTGGAAAGACTAGCAAGCTCAGCTAGGTGAGTAAAATGGCAGCTCAACCAAGCTCAATGAGCTGAATGAGTACTAACCTAGCTGGGTGGACTGGTCAGCTAACACTTAAAATTAGTGAACTAATGAGTGAAGTAGCTTACAGGTGAAAGGTCACCAAATGAAAAAGTGCAACGAAGGGGTGTGTCTTTTCATATGAAAATGTGTCTTGACCAAATGTCACATCCTTTCACGTGATGTTTTTTCGTCTCCTATAAATAGAGACTCTTCCATTCATTTTGATCATCCATTAGTTTTTTTACAATATTCAGAATAGGAATAAATTTCATATTGTATAAAAAAAAAAAAAAATACACACCATAAAAGTTCCGAGAATACCTCGTTCCAAAGTCTCGGGAGTATTCACAGATACTAAGATTGATAGGCTTTATGAAGCGTACAACTTAATAAAGACGCTTAACGGTTGTATCATGGGATTATGAAATTACAGTAAACCGTCTTACTACGAGCAATTTTTAGAATTAAGGAAAGAGTTTCAACTCGACTCCGTTAATTTTAAGATTTCAACGTCTTAAACTTGGTTTTAACTATATTCGGTTTTACGGTCCCTACAATCTTAATTCTAAAAATATGCCTTTTAAGCTACCGCTTTAAATCGGATTCGATTTTTAACGATTTTAAAACGTTTTTACCGCTTTCTCTTGAAAGGGTGTGAACCTAGGTCGGATTTGAAAAGGTGCGAACCAAGGACAGGTCCAAAAGGGTTCAAACCAAGGACGGGTCTGAAAGGGTGTGAACTAAGGACGGTTCCGAAAGGTGCAAACCAAGGACGGGTCTGAAATGGTGCAACCCAAGGACGGGTCCGGAAGGATGCGAACTAAGGACGAGTATGAAAGGGTGTGAACCAAGGACGGGTCTGGAAGGGGACAAACCAAGGACGGGTCCAAAAGAGTGCAAACCAAATACGACCTTAAAGAGGTGCAAGACGCATACCGCGTCGAAGAGGTGCGAGTCGCATACGGGCTCGAAGAGATGCGAGTCTAATACGACCTCGAAGAGGTGCGAGTCGCATACGGGCTTGAAGAGGTGCAAGTCTCACACGGGCTCAAAGAGGTGCAAGTCGAATACGGCCTCGGAGAGGTGTGAGTCGCATACGAGCTCGAATAGGTGGGAGTTGCACACGGCCTCGAAGAGGTGCGAGTCGAACACGAGCTCGGAAAGGTGCGAGTTGCATATGGGCTTGAAGAGGTGCGAGTGAAATACGGCCTCGAAAAGGTGTGAATCGCAGACGGGCTCAAAGAGGTGCGAGTCGAACACGGGCTCGAAAAGGTGTGAGTTGGAAACCGCACTCTCAAAGAAATGATGAATGCAATATTGCAAGAATCATAGTTACCCAGTCAATGTGGGGGGGGGGAAGCTTTGCTTAGTACGGGTAGTATACTCAACTTTGGAAAGGTATGGTACTATCTTACAAACACCTTAAAGTGTGGGGGTGCCTTGCAAAGGTTGATGCTCAAGAAGGAGAGTAGCTTCAAAAAAATTTGAAAGATATTCCCAGGTGGAAAAATCTGTGTATGCATTACGTGTACACTGAGATAGTCAATCAGCTATCTCTCGGGCACAAAGTATGTTGTATAATGACAAATCTCGTCACATAAGAGGACGACAAAAGACCATTAGAAACTTGATCTCAACAGGAGTACTCACGATAGCTTTTATCAAATCTGCCGATAACCTAGCTAATCCAATCACTAAAGGTTTAGCAAGAGATCAAGTAGAAAGATCATCACGAGGAATGGGTTTAAAAGCCTATGACGAAAGATGAAGTTTGATGGTAACCCTACCTAACTAACTAGAGATCCCAAGAAATAGGTTCAAGGGGACAACAACTTCAACTAAATCCACCCAAACACTGTGAGACTAGTCTCTCTACTCAGTTCCCAACTTAGAAAGTTTGATGATACAACAGTGTAATCCTATTAGGGAAAAGGTTAAGCTTGAAGATTTTAATGATTCCATAACTTTCTGAGATGAATATTACATAATACTTTTGCAAAAGTTAATGGCATATCACCTAAATGAGTGTGAATAAGGCCGATTCTAGGAGGGAGAAGGAAAGGCTATCTCTCCAAGTCACTCATGATACCAGGCTTGTTCAGGGCCAAAATGAACACAATAGAGAACTTAGTTTTTGTGAGTAAATGAAACTGTGTTATACATGCTTTCTAGGTTTACATCAAAGCCCGGGGGTTCAAGACATCGCGTTCACTCCCTGGCCGAGTAAATCCGACATGTATTAACTATGACTGGTTCAAGGCGAATGCTACCAACTCAGATGCAGTGATTTTTTGTAGTACTCTCAAAAAGTCTGTCTGTCTAGCTTCTTAGGGAATCTAGTCAGTCTATTCTTTCGAGTCTCTAGAGTCTTCATATGTTTAGGATTATTTCTATTCATGTGAGGGATTGTTGGAACTCAGTTTTGTGACATTGACTTTTGTCACTTTTTTGGTGAGTTTTTCGGCAAGGTCGTTGCCCGGAATCTTCGGATAATGATTGCATTGGATAGGCTGTAGTTTGGACTATAACTTTGAATATTTAAATGCTAAAATTGGAGTTAATTTGAATGAGAAATAAGATAGCTAAGTGAGCTGAACTAGCTGGAAAGACTAGCTAGCTCAGTTAGGTGAGTAAAAGGGCAGCTCAACCAAGCTCAATGAGCTGAGTCAGTACTAACCTAGTTGGGTGGACTGGTCAGTTAACACTCAAGCTTAGTGAACTAAGGAGTGAAGTAGCTTACAGGTGAAATGTCACCAATTGAAAAGGTGCTACGAAGGGGTGTGTCTTTTCATGTGAAAATGTGTCTTGACCAAAAGTCACATCCTTTCACATGATGTTTTTTCGTCTCCTATAATAGAGACTCCTCCAATTATTTTGATCATCCATCAGTTTTTTCGATATACAATATTCTGAATAGGAATAAATTTCATATTGTATAAAGAAAAATAAAAATACACACCATAAAAGTTCTGATAATACCATGTTCCAAAGTCTCGGGAGTATTCACAGATACTAAGGTCGATAGGCTTTATGAAAAGTACAACTTAATAAAGACTCTTAGCGGTTGTATCCTGTGATTCTGAAATTGCGGTAAACCGTCTTACTACGGGAAATTTAAAGAATTAAGGAAAGCTTTTCAACTCGACTCCATTAATTTTAAGATTTAAACATTTTAAACTTGGTTTTAACTAAATCCGGTTTTACGGTCCCTACAAACAATTTTTATCGTAAATTGTTGTTCTAATTATATTTCTTGTAGGAATTGTTGTTTCCATGTGCAATATTCAATTGTGACTTGTGAGTAGAATTGATTTTGGAAATTTTTGACATTTCAGTATTCGGATGATTTTAAGTTGTGGTTAAAAGTCCATGCTAACCTATTTTTTAATGTTGGGGTCCAAATTCCAAGAATTAAAATGACAAGAAAAAAACACTAGAGGGAGGGAGTATTATTTTGGTGAAGTGAGCAACCCAAACCCACTAAGAAAGGCCCATAACAACCATTCTGTTTGTGTGGATACAAAGAATGCCAGCTGTCATTTTTTATCTTCTCAAAACCTCAAAGCTGACTCTTACAATGTTCTAATTGGAAAACTCCATCAAAATCATCCATTACTCTGCTCTGCTATTTGTCAATGCAGAAGCAGAACATTCTTCATTCGGATTACCTAAGATTTGGCTGGAAACGTGAAGGATCGATCAAAGCAAGTGCTTTGCCTAGATGGATCTGGTGCACCAATGGAGCCAAATCGTCGTTTCTAAGAGCTGAAGCATCGTCAATGAGTATAAACATCGTAAAGGATTATCGTGGGAGAGCTGCAAAATGCTTAGGTCAGGAGTTGTTTGATGAAGATGAAGATCTTTGTCCTGTTGAGTGTGTCACAGAGTTCAAAACTGATGATGAATTAACTAGTGTTATTGAAAAAGCGAAAGAGAATAATTCATTGGTAGTGGTTGATTTTTTTCGTCCATCATGTGGGAGTTGTAAGTACATAGAGCAAGGCTTCTCTAAGCTTTGTAAGCAATCTGGTGACCAAGACGCTCCTGTCATCTTCCTTAAGCACAATGTGAGTTTTTTTATTATTTATATATAATTTCATTATGATGTCACCTCTATAGATTTCTAAACAAAAAAATTAAAAGAACAGCATTATATCTCCTTGTTTAAGAATCTTTAATACGATGATGAAATGATAATTGTAGGTTATAGATGAATATGATGAACAATCTGAAGTAGCAGAAAGGCTCCGTATCAAGGTAATAATCCCTTTTTGAAATCACAAATTCACAATGTAGTAGAGAGTCTGATTAATTAGATGCAATATACAGTCGGTTCCTCTCTTCCACTTCTACAAAAATGGAGTTTTGTTGGAAGCATTTGCTACTAGAGACAAAGAGAGAATTGATGCTACTATTCTCAAATATACAACCTTACAATCTTCAACCACATTGGATTAATCTTCACTTTCGATTATCTTCACACTAATAAGGCAGATGCTACATTTTGATCTCTCATTTTTTATTTTTGTTTGCCTTTACATCTTCACAACCGACATATGTAAATTATACAGTGAATATGTGCGATTAGCTCACTTGGATGCTTCCAAAAATTATACTTTGGTTGCTTTACATAAAAAGGAAGAAGCAAATAAGGTTTTATGAACTATCATGTTATGTGGTTAGAAACTGCAGTTGCCTACATTTCCTATGCCAAATGATCAAAACAATTGCAATTTTTTTCTGTAGCTTCTGGTTTAATTAACTCTCTACCACCTTTAGCTTAATTCCATATTGATCCGACTTGAAAATATACATTCACATGTTAGTTTCTCATCTACAACTACAATCACTCTTTTTAAGTTTCACTATATAACTAACAATGATATCAATGTTGGGGCTTCTCCTGAGACTTTGGCTGTAGTTTTTTTTTAATATACCTTAGGAGTTCCGGACCTTTGGCCCATAATCTCTCTCGGTGTCCGCATTTAGCTGTTGATAATATCTTGTTAAGGCCTAAATCATATTAGAGGACAAATAGGATATTAGAGTACAAATAGGATACTTTCCTATTTTATATATTGTCATATGATGGCTAGTCATTAGGGTTAAGCAACTTACTTTGTATATAAGTAAAACTCTGTAGATTGTAAATGACGGCATATTACATTACTTTGAACAAAGTTTGTCATGGTATCACGAAACTTGAGATCTCTTTTGCCCTCGCAATATCTCACGATCGTCGATCCTCGTGTTCCTGAATCTCTAAACGGCTTCTTTCACCTCTCTCTGTAACTCGACATCAAGATCAACAGTATTCTCTCTTCTTCATCGCTAATACAGAGGCTCAACAATGGCTGTTCCAACACACAAAACGATATCTCCCTATGATTTAACGACTAACGACAATCATGGTGCCGTGATTTCTCACCCTCTTCTTATTGGATCAAATTACGACGAATGATCACTCAACCTCCGAACTGCTCTTAGCTCTTGCAAGAAATTCGGTTTTCTCAATGGCACCATCCTAAAACCAGCCAAGATTCTCCTGAATTCGAAGATTGGGCAGCCAACAACCATCTACTTGTTGGTTGGATCAAACAAATTATCGATCCAAAGCTATGCTCATCAATCTGTACTCTTGAGCATGCTAAGGAACTATGGGAAGTGATTAAGAAACGTTTCTCTCTGAAAAATGAAGCAAAATTGCAGCAGCTTCGCAATGCACTAGCAACGTGCAAACAGAATGACTCATCTGTAGATGAGTATTTCGGCCGTCTTACTAAGCTATGGGATGGGATCTCCGAGTGTATGGTGCCCAAGAGATGCACGTGTGGCCTTTGCAAATGTGATCTCAATACGGCTTGGGAAAAAGAAACAGAAACTCTTCGCATACATGATTTCTTGGCAGGCCTTGATGATACTACTCATTGTGTCATACGATCAGAGATTTGCGCCATAACTCCCCTCTCAGATCTTGATACTATCTATCAAACAGTGGCACAAAATGAGACTCTTCAAACCAATGTCACCAATGATGTTTCGGTCATGAGTTTCGCCACTCAATTGTCTTTCACATAGCAAGGAAATTCAGGCCAGTAGTTTCCTATACCAAACATTCGAAATCCCATCTCTATCGCCCCAAAATTCAACAAATATCCTTCAAGGAAATGCTCTGCTTGCGGTAGAATGGGTCACAAAAGTTCAGGCTGCTTCAAGATAATTGGTTTCTCGAAATGGTGGGGAGAGAGATCTCGAAACAGACTTCAACAATCAAGCAACCAGCGCCCTCGTCAAACTAATATGCGAGCCAATAGCTCTCAAGTTTTTACCACAAATTCTGAAACTCTTGGCTCAACCTCTGCACTTACCGAGCAAGATATACAAGGTTTAATGGGCATATCTGATGACCAGTGGCAACTTATACAAAAGTTCATCAACAATGGAAAAACCAGCGATCATCTAAGTGGTAAGAATACAACTATATGGATCTTAGATATTGGAGCAACATACCACATGACTGGCTGTCTGGATGTTTTACTAGATGTGAAAAATGTTGCTCCGATCTCGGTTCTTCTTCCAGCTCGTGAAAATGTTATATCTTCACAACAAGGACGAGTTAAACTATCTCCTACCGTCTCTTTGACCAACGTTTATTATATTGAAGGCTTTCATATGAATCTGATTTCTTTTGGCCAATTCGTTACGGACAACTATGTAGTTTGTAAAATCACAAATAAGTTGATGGTTTTACAGGACCGTACAACGAGGATGTTGATTGAAGCGGGTGAAAGAGAAGGAAAGGGGTTGTATCGGTTTTATGAGATGTAGAATTTGAGCGCTTTACACATAGCTGTTTTGGATGAAGCATCTTTGATGCACAAGCGTTTAGGACATCCATCAGCTCGTGTAATTTGCATAGTCCTTGGAAAGTCTAATATTTCTAGTACTTCTTTGTTTCAGAATTGTGATGTGTGCCTTCGCGCCAAACAAACACGGCAATCTTTTCCATAAAGTTTGAATAATTCCAAAGATTTATTTGATTTGATACATATCGATGTATAGGTCCATATCGAACAACTGCATTTTTTGGATCAAAATATTTCTTGACGATAGTTAATGATTATTCAAGAGCGGTGTGGTTATACTTGCTAGTTGATAAAACGCAGGTTTCAAAAAAAATTCGGAAATATTTTGCAATGACTGAAACACAGTTTTCAAAAAGAGTAAAGACGATAAGATCCGATAATGGCAGTGAGTTTATGGTTCTTACGTCAACAAGGGATAGTTCACGAGACTTCTTGTGTCTACACTCCCCAAAAAATGGTCGCACCGAGCGAAAACATAGGCATATACTTAATGTTGCAAGAGCTTTAAGATTTGAAGGTAATATTCCTATTGTGTTTTGGGGAGAATGTGTAGTTACTTCCGGGTATCTAATCAATCGGACTCCATCTTCGGTTTGAAATGGCCTCACTCCGTTTGAAAGGTTGTATGGGAAGGCTCCCTCCTACAAACATCTTCGGGCCTTCGGTTGCTTGGCATATGCACACATTCTCAATCATAAAGGTGATAAATTTTCAACTCAAAGTCGAAAAGGTATATTTCTTGGTTATCCATATGAAAAGAAAGGATGGAAGCTATATGATTTAGATCGAAAAGAATTCTTCGTATCAAGGGACATTGTCTTCAATGAACAAGAATTCCCATTTCATCAACAAGAACCTATGCCATCACAATCTTTCATCCATAATGACTCACTTGTATTTTGTGAGGTTCCTCTTGATGAGAACGAAACATAACAACTGCCAACACCACAAAACTTGCTTCTACGATCACTGAGCCTGCTATTAATGAGTCACAACAGCCTGCGTTATTACAGCCACCATCTACTGATATCGTAAGTACAAGCACTCTTCAAACAAAATTCATAACGCAACAACCTGATTAGCCACGTAGACATCGGGTTTCTAATACACGCCTGCATGATTATGTTGTCGGAGCAGCGACTTTAACACCTTCTTCCCCTCTCGCTCACTCTCACTCCGATCAACCAACCTCAGGTTCTTTATATCCACTCACTTCTTACGTTTCAATGGTCAGGTTTTCAGCAAAGCATTGCTGCTACATGCTAGCTCTACAAACCATTCCAGAACCAAGATGATTTTCCGAAGAAATGAAACATGAGATATGGAGACAAGCTATGGCCAATGAAATAGAAGCTCTATACCGAAATAACACTTGGGATTTTCTCACACTCCCACCTGGAAGGAAAGCTCTTGGCACAAAATGGGTGTATACAACGAAACTCAAATCTGATGGTAGAATCGAACGCCACAAAGCAAGACTTTTGTTCTTGGTAATCATCAAAAAGCGGTTGTCGATTACACATACACTTTCTCTCCAGTTGCCAAGATGACAACGGTGCAATTGTTTCTTGATTTTGCAGCGAAACAAAATCATGACATCCACCAAATGGGTGTTCCTGCACGACAATTCAACGACGAAGTTTCTATCAAGATACCACAGGGTTTTGCATCACCAACATAAACAAGAGTATGTCGTCTTAAGAAGTCTCTGTATAGTCTCAAACAAGAACCAAGATGTTGGTTCTCGAAGCTTGTTGATGCCTTGATTCGGTATGGTTTTCGATAAACACGTTCCGATTATTCGCTGTTTGTTCTCATTAATGACAAGTTCAGCCTAAGGATACTCATATACGTAGCTGACTTGATTATATTGGGAGATTCAACTTAAGAAACACATAATTTTAAAGATTACTTTTCTACGTATTTTCACATGAAAGACTTGGGTATTCTCAAATATTTCTTGGGTTTGGAAGTGGCACGCAACCGTGATGGGATATTCTTATGCGAGAAGAAATATGCAACTGATCTGGTTACCGAATCTGGTCTTCTTGGATGCAAACCCGCTTGATCTCCCATAGATTAAAATCATAAACTCGCTCTAGCTTCTGGTCCGTCTATACTCGATCCCCAGCCTTATTGCAGACTTGTAGGACGAGTAATATATCTCCTTTCCACACGTTCGGACTTGACATATGCGGTGCATATACTATCAAAATTCATGCAAAATCATGTAGAAGAACATTGACAAGCGACTATGAAAGTGGTGCGATATATTAGGGTACGCTTGGCAAGGTGTGTTGTTTCGTGCAAACTCAACTCTCCACCTCACAGGCTGGTGTGATTATGATTAGACAGCATGTCCACTCACACGATGATCTTTGACAGATTGGTTTATTCAATTAGGTGACTCACCAATCTCTTGGAAAACGAAGAAACAAGATACAATATCTTGTTCCTCAACCGAAGCGGAATATAGAGCAATGAATACAGTCAAAAAGGAACTTAAGTGGGTAAAAAAACTTCTACTTGACCTCGGCTATCACCACATCGAACCAATGACTATAAAATGTGACAACAAGTCAGCGATCCATACTAGCACGAATCATGTATTCCATGAGCAAAATAAGTATCTAGAAGTCGATTGTCACTTTATCAGAGATGAAATACTCAAAGGCATTGTCCAACCCAACCATGTCACGACAAAGGAACAACTAGCGAATATCCTCACCAAGGCTCTCGGACGCTCCGAATTCGATAACTTCCATGGGCATTCGGAACTTACATGCTCCACCTTGAAGGGGTATTAAAGGACAAATAGGATACTTTCATGTTATATATATTGTCATATGATTGGCTAGTCATTAGGGTTAAGCAACTTACTTTGTATATAAATAAAACTCTGTAGATTGTAAATGGCAGTTGATTACATGACTTTGAACAAAGTTTGTCAAATCACTCTTTTTAAAGGAATACAAACTAGTGACTTTGAACACTCTTTAGAGTGCTTCATCCACTAACGAAATCCCTTGGTAAATAAAAGCTACACCAACCGGGAATGGTAGATTGATATGCGGTCACTAAGACAAAAAAATTTCGAGTGTCAAGCTGATCAAGTTAAGCTCGTTGAATCATGTTAGTTTTTAAACAAAGAATGCAAAATATATAAAAAAAAAATTCATTGATAAAAATAATTAAAATATAGAAATATACATGTTAAAAATAATTTATACTCGAAACACGGAATAAAATATAATTTGCTTATTATAAAATTGCATAGATATTTCTCTACTATATCTTCACTATGTATTCTTAAACATAAATAATATTATACAAAACCAAGAGTACCAACAATTGAGATAGCAAGTAGGGTCCAAGGCTCGAAATCTATTGGTTATCATAAATACATTATTACACGAATGAAATAAAATAAAAACTTTATATTCCAAAAGGTATATGTATGCTGAACAATTAACTATATTAGTATGATGGATTACGTAAATTATAAGAGTTTACATGTATACTGTCACAACCCTTTCATACAAAAATACAAACCTACTAAAATTTTCGAAAGAGAAAAATAATGGATTTTATAGAATTATAACATCTAAGGATCAATTGGCACTTGACTTGAAGTTGAACCAAGGCCTACTTGTAACCATTGTGATGGTGTTTCACTTAATTTCGTTTGTTTAAGTTCACTTAGCTTAGCAAACTTTGTTTTAGTCTTGGTTTCATGGTCTGTTAATTTCTCTACATCTTCTTTTGTTGTATAGATTTTTTCTTTTTCAAAGTCTTCTTCGCCCCCCTTCCATGGTAATAAAAGGATCTCTTGAGAGATTTGGTTGTTTTTAGGATTAGCATCCATTGCACGAAAGTTGATATCAAGTGTAAGATCAAGTGTTCCCAAATCTTTGTGCAAATTATTCATAACAACACCTTCTTGATTATAAAATTGATTGTTATTAAATTTGGCAGCCGAACGAGATGCATGGTCTGGTGAATTTTTTGATGTGATCCAATGACATCTTTTGTGTCCTCCAAGAGCTTGTCCGGAAGAAAACACACGATAACATATAGAACACTCATGTACTTTTGCTTTCTTTTTCATAGAAGATTCGTTGTGACCATAATGAATATTGGTATGATGATACAACTCCTTTTGAGTGACCATACCATAAACTTGATCTACTTGAGTATCTTCGGTATGATCAAGTTTAGCTGCAAAGCAACCTTTCACTTTCTTATGACTAGCTCGATGTCCACCAAGTGCTTGATGAGAATTAAAAACTTTCTTGCATGCTTTGCACTCAAATAATCCTTTATTAGGATTGACTAATTTTTCCTTTTCATAATAATGACTTGAGCTCTTGTAACTTTGGTTATAAGAATATAAATGATGTCCTCTTGCTTCATATTTATTTGCCGTGGCACATGACTCCTCTATATCATCAACAGCTAAATGCTCAACTATTCCATTAGATAACATCATAAGGCAATGAGCAAGTTCTTCTTCCTCACTTGAAGGACAATTAGAGTTTATATAGCTTCCAACTTCAGCCCTATACGATCGTTTCCTCTTTGACCAATTGTGTTTATAGTCTTCTATAGGGTGAGCTTCCTCGAGCTCTGATCTAGGAAAAGATTCTTCTGCGTCGTCTGAGATGCATTTTCCATGTTCAAGGAATGATTTCCATGAAGTGAACTCTATGCCACAATTCTCACAAGCACGACAAGTTTTGAGTCTATTTGGATTGGTACGAAGTGAGTACATGCATTTGCTAGCATTAGGATCCCAATCATAACTCGTATGATCTTCATCTTCATCATTCATATTGAAAATATCTTCGCTGATTCCATGAGCCCTCATGTGACCTCCTAGAGCTTGACCACATCCAAAACCTTTCTTACAAATACGACAATAGTGTTTGTGTTGTGGTTGTTCTTGTTGTTGTTGATGATCTACAATAGGAGCCATGCAAATGGAGAAATATAAAAGTTTCACAAACTAATTAGCAAGAGATTGAGAAGGTTAGTACAAATTAAGCAATGAAATATGTTTTGAAGTAAAGGTATAGATTGATGAGTTTGGAGTCTTAAAATGGTGAGTAAATAAGAAAGAGAGAGAGATGAGGAGAGGTGAAGAAACCAACGGATGTCCGAAGGGTGAGTGAGTTTGTGTGAGAGTGAGTTAGTCAAATCAATAACTATTATTGTCTTAAGCCATGTAAATTTGCTTGTGTTTTCTCCTTTTCTCTCGCTCTTTTTTATATGACCATGTTTTTCCTCCTCATAATTATTATCGTTTTTTACTATTCAGGATCATTAAAAGAATAGATAGGTTAATCGATCTAAATTAAAAGTTAATGAACAAAAAAATTATTTGGTTCTTAAATTTATATAGCAGAAACATTAGAAAAAAAAAACCAGTACTTAAAATTTTAAAAATACAAGTGTATACCATAATTCAAATATCTAAAATTGTATTACCAACTTCAAAAAATTTATTATTTTTAGATCAAAATAAACTAAATACCCTATCATTTTAGTAAATGTAACTTTAGCCTCATAATTGCTTGTCAAATTCAAGGAAACTCTAATTTTAACATAATTATATTTTTTTGTCAACCATATTTTATTAATATTATAAATATTTACAATAACCAACGAATGGTTGGGGGAGCACACTTTAATCGCGCAAACTTAGCATAATGGTCCGCAAGAGTAAATGATGATTTAAGTAGGTGACGGAAAAGGGAGACCTGTTGGAGTCGAAGGATGTCTTGGCAAACCGATGCCAGTGGGGATGATGGCATGCTTTGGTATTGAAATGATAAGTCGGTGTGAAGTAAGGCATCTAGCACTGATTTACAGTCGGTATAACATGTACAAAGCTTGTAATTGTACCGTTGAATATGAGTAGTGGCCTGGAGTAGTGCGAGGGATTCTGAATGTGCTAAGAATACATATAAAAGGATACTAGCGTAACCTAATAGGCTGATGGTGATGATAGATGATCCAACTAACACCTGAGTTTTCAGTTGAAGAGGTTCAAGAAGCATCAACTATACACTAATAAGCAGTGGTAAGGGAAGATTGGAGCAGGGGAATAGGTTGTTGTTCGTTAAGACGGTTAAATGCATTATCTTGTGTGTTGGGAATGTTATTGATCCAAAATGAAGCATCCTCAATCGCCTTCTGCAGTATTTGGGGAATAAACCATGTGGTATTTCGGAAAAGTAGAGCACTTATAGACTTCCATAGACTCCAAGCAATGAAAGTGATAGGTGGTAAAGATGCGGGTGTAGGGTTAAGTTGAAACAGAGTATGCATATTATGAAGAAGTTAGTGGTAGCAGAGTTCCTAAACCTCTCGAGCAACAAGACATATAAAGAGGAGATGGTTAATATCTTTAGGAGCTGCTCCACATAATTGGCAATCAGGGGAATTTGTAAGATGGCGGTGATGCAGGTTGGAGAGCATTGGTAGGCCGTTATTAAGTGCTCGCCACCAGAATAATTTGAGCTTTGGGAGAATAGACCATTACCAAATTATTTGACATAGTTGTTGAGGTAATGTTGGTTGGTAGTTGGGGCCAGCTTGGTTGAGTTGCAGATGATAGCCAGAGCGTACTGTGTATTGGCTGGTCGAAGTAAATAACCAGGTGTACGAGTCGGGAGCAGAGGAGAATGATGGTGTGAGAGATCAGATAATCTGGATATCTTTAGGGTGGATCAACGAGTTGAGCACTGATAAGTCCAAATGCTTCGTAAGTGGATTAATCAGTGTGTTAACAAGGAGGAGTGACGTTGAAGGTTATTGCAAGAGATCCATAGTTAGTGGGCGTGGTGGTAGAGGTTCTGGTAATCAAGGGGCTTTTAAAAGGAATGTATGATTGTCATTTCCAATGATGTGTTGGTAGCGTCTACTAATTATATTAAGAGATTGAAAAATGACACACCATGCTCAACTACTGCGTTTGGGGAGGGTGTCATCAAGTATTGTTGAGGATCTGAAATATTTGTGCATATATATTTGTGTGAGAAGGCATGAGGGGTTATTGAGAAAGCACCATCGTTTTTTTTAAGCAATGCAAGATTGAAAGCACGGAAATCCCAAAACCCTAACCAACCAATGGATTCAGAAGACACTAACCTGGTCCAGGCAATCCACGAGATACCACGTTTTATGGGATGTGAGGACCACCAGAACTGGCGAATGGCCCGATTGATGAAAGTATTTATGTTGGATGGTAGTAAGAAGCATGACATAGAGTATGTGGGGAGGGCTGTGAGAACGGATTTGATCAAATTTTCCTTGTATGCATGACTAAGGAATTGAGTTGTCCAAGAATTAATTTTTTGGGTGATCTGTTGTTGTAAGAATTTGAAGGCCGAGTTACCCACACGACCTTGTACATCCGGTAAGCCAAGATAGGATCCAAAGTTTTCTGTGTATTAGATTTGAAAGAGGTTTTGAATGGTGATTATAGTTTGGTCTGATGTGCCATATCCAAATTTGAGTCTGACTTAGAGAAATTGATAACTTGGCATGTGTGGAGGACATATTGGTTTAAGAGGTCTAATAGATATTGACATTCCTGAACAGAGGCATGACAGAAGATGAGAGAGTCATCAGCAAACAAGAGATGTGATATGGAGGGAAAAGGGTGAATAAGGCATGAGCGTTCTGAAGCTTGGGTCAGGGTTGATAAACCTTCGGCGAAAATTAGGTACAAATAAAGTGATAATGGGTCACCCTGACAAAGGCCTCTAGAGGGTAAGATGCAGCCTGATGGGTGACCATTGACTAGGACTGAGTATGAAACGGAGGTGACACGGTACATAATCAAACGCACCCATTTGGAAGGAAATCCTAGACGAAGTAGCATGTCCCTGATGAAACTCCATTCAACTTTATCAAAAGCTTTGCTAATGTCGAGTTTGCAGGCAAGGAAAGGTTGTTTTAAGCGTCTTTTTGTAGAGAATGGAGCAGTTTATGGGCTATAAGAACGTTATCCGTTATTAGCCGTGATGGGATGAAAGCAGATTGTTGTAGATTATATTGCAGCAAGATACTGGCCTATAATCCCTTATTGTTTGCTGGTTATCACCTTTGGGAATGAGTGAGATCAATGTTGCATTTACACCTCGCGGTAGAAAGTCGTAGATAAAGAAAGATCGGACTGCAGCTATGAAATCTGGTCCAATAAGTGGCCATGCCGTTGTATAGAATTTCGTGGTTAACCATCTGGACCCGGGACTTTATTTGAAGGCATGGCAAAAAGACTGGCTCTTATTTCCAAATCCAAGACTTGTTAACATATGGAGTTGGCGGTGGTGGAAGAGCAACGGTAAGTAAGGAGTGCATCTAGTGTGTGAGATGGAAGAGGAGTTGGCTCAGGAAAGTGTTGTAAGAAGGACTTGAAGTAAGACACTGTCGCGTCCTTGATTATGGTAGGTTCGTAATTTTCTCCCCTGAATCGAGGACAATGCGCTTGATGGAGTTACGTGAAGTCCAGTTAACCATTCCTAAGCCAATTGATTCTTGACTTTTGTTGGTATAAAATCTCTTCAGCACATGCCAAGAAACGCCATTGTGAGCTGCTATAGACTCGGTTCCATGTTAGCTTGTGAAGGATTCATCAAGACCTATTCCTGACAAGCACATAGATGATCAAAAGCAAGACAAGTGTTATCACCATAGACAATTGAATTAAGGTCTCTGAGGACATGTTTTAACGCCTTAAGCATGGAGTAAAATAACGGAGAGCCATTCTAGAGACAACCAAGGTTGGTGATGAGTTCCAACTAGATTCAAGAACTTGTGATAATATGGACAATAACAAAATTACTAAATATAAAAGATTTATAAATTAAGGACGTAGGGGTAGAGATATGAATAACACAGCGGGCATGGTATGAAACTCCATTAGCTTTGAAGGGGGAATACGATCTAGGGTACTTGGCAAACCATGTATCATTTGTGAGGGCACATTCTAGTCTTTTTCAATCGGACTGCTTGTTGATGATTCCACCAAGTGAAGCGTGGACCAACATAAGCCATATCCGTGAGATCTGTAGACAAACTCTTGGAATTGATACATTCCTACACTCTTTGCGCTGGTGGAAAGAGAGTGCTCAGAGGAAGAGAGAATCTCATTGAAGTCTCTGAAGATGAGCCATGGGCAGTGGGTCACATAGTCGACGACTTTTTCGAAGATTACGCAATAGTTTAAACACGATATGCCTGAAAATTAGATGCATAAACACAAGAAATAATACCATATCACCATTTGATAAAGTGACTAAGGAAGTAATAAGCTGGGTGGTAGAGAGCAAAGGTGTAATGATGACCTCATTCTGCCAACAAATCCACAAGCGACCCAAATGGTGAGTAGAGTAGTTGTGGATGGTGTGCCATCCCGGTATAGACGCCTGTAAAATACGGAAAAAGTTATAAAGCTGGACACGAGTTTCTAATAATATTTTTCAATTCCAAAATAGTTCTCTATATAACTTCTGAACTAAATCGACTGCAAACATACAAACCCGATTTTAAAAAAATTGATATGTAAATCGTATATACTTCATCATGAAGAATACTGGAGGATGCTTTTTTACATTGTTATAATAATTTTTATTTGGTTTATATAGAACTTTAACCTCGGTAAACCAAATTATGGGGTGTGCGGCGACTGTTCATAAACCATGAAAGTCATAGTTCATGTATGAATTGAATTACACTATTTCGGCGAGACATTACTATCAAATTTTAAATTGAAGCAATCCAGGCTAGTATGTACTATTGTATTGCAATAATCCCTTTTCTAAAAGAAAAATGTTGGATAAAAAATAAAAATAAAATAAATAAGTAGTAGTTTACTTTTTCTTTGGTTGTCCCTCGTGATAGTTTTGATTCGTTCTCTTTCTCTTGATAAAAAAGACATTTTCACGGAGCCACCCCTCCACAGAGTCACATCTTTTATTCACTCATTCACAGTAACACACTCAGTGTCTCTTTCTCTCTCTCTTACTTCTCACTCTCTCTTGGCCGCTCCCACCATAACAGATGGGTTCTTGCCGGAAACCCTCTTCTGGTTTTCAGCAAACCCTGTTCCTCATCGATACACGCTTCTTGTAATCAGACAAAAGTATCAAGGACTAGAAAAGAAAATAAAAAAGATTCGGTTCATACTTGTTTTTGCTCTCTGTCGTTTGTGTAATCCCCCAGAAGAATGGCACTCATTTCACATTTAACCTTGTTGGTTTTGAGTTTCATCTCGATTTTGTTGTTGACTCGACGAGTCAACTCGGAGTCAACTCAAGAGAAGCAAGCACTTCTTACTTTCCTTCAACAGATTCCTCACGAGAATCGTCTTCAATGGAACCAGTCTGACTCTGCCTGTAACTGGGTCGGAGTTGAATGCAACGCCAATCGCTCCTCCGTCTACTCTCTCCGATTACCCGGTACTGGTTTAGTTGGTCAGATCCCATCCGGATCGCTGGGTCGACTCACTCAGCTCCGAGTTCTCAGTCTTCGTTCTAATCGTCTCTCCGGTCAGATCCCTCCTGATTTCTCAAATCTCACTCACCTCCGAAGCTTATATCTCCAACATAACGAATTTTCCGGCGGGTTTCCAGCGAGTGTTACTCAGCTAACAAGCTTGATTCGTCTTGATATCTCTTCTAACAACTTCACTGGTCCTATTCCTTTCTCAGTCAACAATCTCACTCAGTTGACTGGACTTTTCCTCGGAAACAATCGATTCTCAGGGAATCTCCCAAGCATCAGCGTCGGTTTAACCGACTTTAATGTCTCAGATAACAATCTAAACGGTTCAATTCCTTCGTCATTGTCAAGATTTCCTGCTGAATCATTCACAGGAAACATAGATCTCTGTGGTGGTCCGTTAAAGCCTTGCAAATCCTTCTTCGTCTCTCCCTCTCCATCTCCATCGTCGTCACTTAATCCCTCCGATTTAACCAGAAAGAAGTCAAAGCTCTCCACGGCGGCTATTATTGCAATCTCCGTCGCTTGCGGTGTCGTGGGACTCCTTCTTTTAGCTCTTCTCTTATTCTGCTTCTTAAGAAAGCGGAGAGGAAGCGAAGACGCGAGAACGAAGCAACGGAAACCAGCGACAGCTACGACAACAAGGGCGGTAGATCTTCCTCCGGCGGGTACATCGTCATCGAAAGATGAAGCGACGGGAACATCTTCAGGGATGGGAGGAGAAGCAGAGAGGAACAAACTAGTATTCACAGAAGGAGGAGTGTATAGTTTCGATCTTGAAGATTTGTTGAGAGCATCAGCGGAAGTATTGGGTAAAGGAAGTGTAGGAACGTCGTATAAGGCGGTGCTAGAGGAAGGCACGACGGTGGTTGTTAAACGGCTAAAAGATGTAATGGCGTCAAAGAAAGAGTTCGAAACACAAATGGATATCGTTGGCAAAATCAAACATCCAAATGTGATTCCTTTAAGAGCTTATTACTACTCTAAAGATGAGAAGCTTCTTGTCTTTGATTTCATGCCTACTGGAAGCTTATCTGCTCTTCTTCACGGTTTGTGTTTATTTCTCTTTACTCAAATTTATCTTAATGCATATTAGTTAACAGGAGTTATAATAGATACATTGTGTGAATCTCTATTGAATTGAAGCTACAAATACAATCTTGGTTAGGTTTGTTCAGTCTAAGATTTAGATGCATATTGTTTTTCAGCTGTTTGTTTAGTGAAGCTAGGAGTGATAGAATCTGATGCTTTGATAGTATTTTTCTAATGGATGGTTCCACATGCTTTGCTGTCAAGAAAAACATTCTTATTTTACTGTTTTACATTCTTTATTATTATGTTAGGATAATAATATTTAAATATTGTAACTTACACTTTATTAGTGGTTAGTTATAGCTGTAGTTGTTTTGCAATTATTAAAATAAAAAAGAGCTAGCTGCCGACATCATTTGCTATGTCTGGTAATTGTCTTAATAATTCATAATTTTTGCTTCTCTCTCACTCTTTAAAGATTGTGAGAAAGAAAAAAGAATAAAGAAAAAGACTCTTTTTTTCTCACATGGGTTTTCTTTCATTATATCCTTACCCTTTACGTTGAAGCTAACTCAGTCAAAGTGAAGTCTTTTAGATCACGTTTTGCCAAGTTTTTCCTTTACAATTTGTTATGATAAGAGTTTACTATGAAAATTTCATCTTATCAAATTGCATTTACAGTTTGAAGCTCTAAAGCTTAGTTAATTCAATTGTTAACGTGTTGTTTTAGGGAGCCGTGGCTCGGGACGAACACCATTGGATTGGGATAATCGTATGAGAATAGCGATAACTGCAGCAAGAGGTTTAGCTCATCTTCATGTTTCAGCAAAATTGGTACATGGAAACATCAAAGCCTCAAACATTCTCTTACACCAAAACCAAGACAGTTGTGTATCTGACTATGGACTCAATCAACTCTTTAGCAACTCGAATCCACCAAATCGTTTAGCGGGTTATCATGCTCCTGAAGTTCTCGAGACTCGGAAAGTTAATTTCAAGTCGGATGTATACAGTTTTGGAGTGTTACTACTCGAACTGTTGACAGGTAAATCGCCTAACCAGGCATCATTAGGTGAAGAAGGCATTGATCTACCTCGTTGGGTACTTTCTGTGGTCCGGGAAGAATGGACTGCTGAAGTTTTCGACGTTGAGCTAATGCGGTATCATAACATAGAGGAAGAGATGGTTCAGCTTCTTCAAATCGCAATGGCGTGTGTATCAACAGTTCCTGATCAAAGACCAGTGATGCAAGAAGTGCTGAGAATGATTGAAGATGTGAACAGAAGCGAGACAACCGATGATGGGTTAAGACAATCGTCTGATGACCCGTCAAAGGGATCAGAGGGTCAGACTCCTCCAGGGGAATCAAGGACACCTCCACGTTCAGTCACACCTTAACAAATTGAAGAGAAAGAGAAAAGAAAGAAGCTTTAGTTTTAATTATTGTTTTTGTGTTTACTTTCTCCTTGAAAGAGGAGATAAAGAAATGAGATAGTGTTGTGTGTGGTCTTTGTTGGGTGAAGGTAAAGCAAAAAAAGAAAAAAGATTGGACCATATCTTGTATTTGGACCATTTTATTTGAGATGGTATCTCCCATCTATTTTTTTTTTTCTTCTTCATTTTTTTAAAGGTCTTAATGCATTTGAAGTTTTCTTAATGGTTATTCTTTTTCTTTTTCTTTCCAATAATTATACTTACTAAGATTGAACTTTTCTGTTTTGGGATTTTCTGAAAATGTTGGATTGTCTAGTCAGATTTATTATTAAATTAAACTTTAGGTATTATAAAAATGTGGGTTATCCATCTTAAAATGACATCACCTAATATTTTTTTCCTCAAGGATCCAACCAATATTCGGTTGATAAATAGATACCCTTTTTTTTAAGTGTTAAAGGAGATACCATTTACTTTTTAAAGAACACTAGGATCGTTTATCAAATTTGTGTTAATATTTTTGTTACGACTTTTAAAATTTTCAATTAATATTTCATGTAAAACATACAATAACAAACTCAAACACATTTTTTCATATAGTTTTGTGCAACAAAAAATCATTTTTTTTTTTTTGAAAAACTTTTAATACATTTCCAAGGGAAAGATTCTAAGGCTAATTTGCGAAGTAACAATAACATTCAGAAAATTAGGTGGATGTACAATCTCGTGTGTAATTGGTTTCTCGGAAATAATATGGCGCTGATATCTCCACTCGCTCCTTCAGTGCGATACACGCGCTACGAAGAAAAAGTGTGTAGTCCAGCTGTCTCTGTTCGGATGTCAGGCGCCTCTATCAAATCAGTGATGTCTTCTCCATCGGTCATAATCGTATCGTAACAAAATAACGAAAGATTTTGAATTTTCCTCCCAAAAGAAGCACAGGTCAAAGCTGCATTTCTATCAGGGCCGGTCCTGAGATTTTAAAAAAATTTAAAGGCCGCAAGCTACAATGGAAAAATAGGCCAAAATTGTACAATTTTTTAAAAAATGGGCCGTTTTCTTAACTAAAATTTTTAAATTGAAAAAGTGGCCGCAAGCGTATGCTTGCTCTGCTTGGGCTCAGGAACGGCTCTGATTTCTATATTAGGTATAATAATTTAGGTATTTGTCTGTAGAAACCAAAAACTGACTCCAATGGATAGTATACCAAACGCGGCGCCGGTGGACGGGGTAAGAAGATTATTGGTTGTAAGTCGTTCTCGTTATATATATTGTCGGACTTATTAACTTAAGCGGAGAAGTTTGTACATAATGATGCGGTTTTCAAACAGTAAAGTGGGCGAGAGGCCCACTTGAGAAGAACATAAACAGTAAAAAATACATATTAAAAACGAGCTTCAACAAAGATAAAAAACTGTGAAAACAAACATCTTATAAGAAATCCGAAAGTAGAACGGAAACCCCGAAAATCACCCCAACCCTACATAGATTCGAAGGTGTAAGCGATGGAAAACGAAACTCTGGTTGGATAAATTGAATAATAGGGTCCGCTAATGTAGAGCATGCCATACGTATGATAAAGAAGCTACTCGTTCTAATATACGAACTATTCCTACATTTAGGTAGAATTCAGAAGAAATTAGGGTAAAACGAGACCATAAACCGGAAAATATACACTAAAGAGACCACTAAACCCCAAATAAGACAATAATAAACCCAAAAAATGAACCCTAAAAACGAACATTAAACCAAAAATATACCCACAAATTCTCTCAACAACACTAAGCATAGTAAAAAACAAACACTAAAACGGAACAATATACCCAAAAACTGAACGCAAATTGTAAACCACAACATTCTGTTTACCTTATATATTAATGATAAAAAAATTGTTGTAATTATTTTGATGATTTGTAGTTGACTACACAAAATCGCAAAATATACCCTAAAGTGGGCACTAAACCCAAATAACACAATAGTAAACACAAACAATAAACCCTAAAATCAACATTAAACCCACAAATATACCCACACATTTGTTCAGAAACCCTTAGCATAGTACAAAAAACCCTAATACGGAACAATGTACCCCAAAAATAAACTCAAACTGTAATCAACAAGCTTCTGTTTAACAGTTATATTAATGACAATATACAAACTGTTGTAATTATTTTGATGATTTGCAGTTGTGTACTCAAGACTTAGTGAGAGTTGTGATAGGAAACTGGATGAAAATGCTAACTGGAAAATGGTCGTTCAAACGGAAACTGAGTGAGGAGATAAAGCAAATAAGAATTTACCTTGGCATGTCATATGGAGAACTTGTCAATCTGGTTGCGAGGACTATTGAATTTCGAACGTTTATAAATATGATTATGTCGTATGAGTATCCTCATTGGATGTTGGTAGGGGAAGACAGTCAAGTAGATCCACAATATATAATGGGGGAGGAGGATGTGCAGGTCTTTGTGCAAATGCGTAGGGACATAGAGGAAGTGGATCTGTTTGTGACAATAAAACCAGAAATTGCGAGTAATGTGGGCAGTAGTTATTGTTTTTGAGAAAAAACACAAAACTACGAAAGGTCTGCAAACGAGGATGACACAGTAAGCGATGAAACGTATAACGACACAAGTAGCTATTACTTTCAGGAAAATGCAATGCAAGTATCAGAGGGAGGATAGGCATATGACACTTCAGAAGCAAAGACCCATAGCGAGGATGCAACCAGTTCGAACGAGTCTGATGAAGATGATGTTGAAATGATACGATTAGTAGATGTACTGAGTACCTATGTTTATAGTTTGACTACTCCTTTGAGTATAGAAGGTGGACCGAGTAGGAAAAATCGTATAGATGTCAAAGGGAAGGGTATTGCGCACGAGGACAATGTAAATGTACACCCGGATCCACCGATTCTGGACATGAGAACATTACATGTACAACAAGAGATGGTGGGAAGAGGCAAAGATGTTGCCCAAATTGCAATTATCAGTGACAGAGGACACCACTCTGTAGTAAGAAGACTTTTTCAAACCTCATCTGAGTCAAGCGGTACAATAAGCGATGAAGATTGAGTGGACCGTTTCAGCCGGGTAATTCCTCGGTGGGTAACAAACGATGAAGAAGGTGAGAACGTTTTTTCCAGACATAAACGACCTAGTACTTTTTAGTCAGGACGCACCCTCGGTTTTTAACGATATGTACATAGAAGGTACAAAATTACTTTTATGATACATTGTATATCGTATATGGTAGACAGATGATAATAAGTTTGATCATGTAGGTGAGAGTTGATGAGAACATGTTATTTAAATGTGCAGGCGTAGATGGAGCTTTGTTTGACATCGATTACGAGGGAGATAAGATATTTGTTGGCCGTGTGTTCAAGAACAAAGTCGATTACAAGATTAAAATTGTAATCAATGCCATAAACCGAAAGTTTAACTTCAAAACAGCATGGTCTTCACCCGATTGCATGGTCCTCAAATGCACATCAAGTGTATGCCCATGGAGCATCTACGCTGCGAGGCTGGACATCTCTGAGAATTTTCAAATCAGATCAGCGACGTTCGAGCATTGTTGTACAATAGATGAGCGAAGAAACTATCATAAATTGTCAACAACCCAAGTAATTTCTGAATTGGTTGCGAAACATTACTTATGCTCGATTAATTCCATGTGAATGTTTCATACTGGAAAGCTTGGAGGGCTCGCAAATTTGCGATTGACAGGTCCCTAGGATCAGTTTCTGGAAGCTATGCTATTATGCCGAACTACATGGTGTTGTTAGAGCATATTAATGATGGTAGCAGGTGTTATATGGAATATATAACCGAAAGTGATGGGAAAACCCGATTCAAGTACAATTTCATTGCTCTGGGTGCTTCTGTGAAGGGTTTTGCGTATCTTAGGAAGGTGGTTGTCGTAGATGGAACATATTTAAAGGTTGGGTACGGTGGTACGCTGCTGACCGCAGTTGGTCAGGATGCTAATTTTCAAGTGTTCCCTTTGGCGTACGGCATCGTTGATAGTGAGAACGATGATTCTTGGGAATGGTTTTTTAACAGATTGAAAATATTTTTATGTGATTTTGCTGATTTGGTGATTATATCATACATGCATGTAAGCATATACACTGGTCTTAAGAAGGTATTGTAACCAAAAACCCAGAGTGGTAGCTAATATACAAGGTTTGATATTCAGTATACTAATGTGAAATATGTTGTTATGAAATTGTAGGTGTACACAAGGGGGAGACATGCATGCTGCATGGTGCATTTGTACCGGAATGTGAAAACAAACTTTTAGCCTAAAACTCTTGGTTATCTAATGATGCAAGTTGCAAGATCATACCCAATCAATGATTTCAACAACAAATTCCTGGAAATACAGAATACCAACCCTCTCTGCGATGCGTACCTACTCGATATTGGTAAGATCTATGGGCAATTAATTAAAAAATAGTAGTAGTCACTTTTCTCACCGGATAATGTGTACATGTTTTTCGCATTGGACACGTTCTCATTTTCAAGGGAGACGGTATAACATAATGGATTCGAACATCGCGGAGTCGTGGAATAATGTCTTGAAGGAAGCAAGAGAGTACCCATTGATGACAATGCTTGAATACATCAGGAGTCAGATTATGACGTGGTTTGCTATTAGGTGTGAAGCAACAAAGAAAATGGAGGGTGACTGTTGTTTGACACCATAGGTACGAAAGAGGGTTGAATGCAACTACGAGGACGCAATGCAAATGGTTGTGAAATCCATTTGTCCAACACAATACGAGGTCAAAACCCAAAAAGGTGGAATCTACCTTGTTAATTTCGATGACGGATCTTGTAGCTGCCGAGAGTTTCAATTGATTGGAATTCCATGCGCGCATGCACTCGCAGCAGCATCAAGTGTAGATCTTTCCACTGAACCGATGGTGATGAGTGAGTATTACAAAAATGCTTGGGCCGTGGCATATGTTAAGAACATATATCCAATACCTTCTGTTGGAGGTAATGCATTAAAAAGTGCGTCGTTCAATAAGGATAAGGAGTTAATGCCGCCAAAGGTTAAAAGGCCTCCTGGTCGGCCAAAGAAACTAAGGATTTTATCTAAGGGGGAGTACAAGGTAAGATTTAACGTAGTGGCAAACTTGTAGTGGAGGATGAATTTTGTTAGATTTAACGTAGTCGTTCGACAAAGGAAGTGCAGTTGTTGCCATGGAAAAGGACAAAATAAGGCAAGCTGTTGTAATCCGTTGTGGGGAGTTTAGTTGGTAAGCGTAGTGGTGGATGAATTTTTTTTGGGCATTGGATTAATAACTGGAAGCGAGGGAGGTTTTTTGGGGGTATTGTACCAAACGGTCGTAGCTGTTGAAGGTTCTCTTGTGGTGCTTGTATAAAATAAGTTAGACTGTTTTCAGTCGTTGGTATACCGATCACAGTAATCGATACACCTTGTTTAATTATTGTTTTTGTAATGAAGGCCAAACCCACAAGCTTCGATGTATTAACAATATTTAAAAGCTCTGTTGCTCGAATATTGTAAGCAAGATGTCCTCTAGATTCTATGTTGCCCAAACTTTTAGTTTGTGTTGTCAAATGGAGTAGGCATAACAAAACTAAATGACATAAAATGGGAAAAGCTTAGAACATGTTTCAATCAAAGTCAGGAAGAATTTGTTTTGAGAGAGGAGCACCCAAAGAAGTTTTTCAGTTTTAAAATATGCAGAGTAAGTTAATTCAGAGGGTTGGTGTTGGAGGATCGGTAACAAGCGCTTCGAAACATGTCGTCCCATAGTTCTTAGCCGCCACTTTGAGATATTTATTTCCTAACAATGACGATTCGTCAATGTGGTCAAGCGAATGCTGTTCCATGAGTATGAGAGACGCTACACCAGAAAGAGCTGAAAAAGAAGAAAAATGACATTATGCATATGTACAATTGTAATTAAAGGTAAATGTATGAGCGTAATTGAAGAACAAACATGTGTCGTTTAGTACAAAATCTAATTCATTCCTGTCAATCTAAAATGGATCCAAAGCAATTGGTCCAACTTCCATGAAAACCCGTTGCCATTTTATGAAAAAAGGCAATAGTGTTGACATAAATTGCACCTCATGTTTCACCTCTTCCTTGGAGAGAATTTTATGGTTACAATTGAGAACTTCAATTGACCTTTGTTTGAGGTCAATTGCAAGACCAAGCCAGTGGTTGCTTTGGATGATGATTGCACAGTATATAATGTCCACCAAGGAGAACCACTTTGGACGCTTCGAGATTGGCAGAGTTGAAGCAACCGAGAACCAGAACTTGCCCTTGTCAATAGTGCGTTGGAAAGAGCCTCATAGACATCGCATTTCTTGTACCCAACTCGTTGGTAGAAAATCATACCTACAGTTGCATATTTTGTCTCTCTTAAGTTGGACGTAAAGGAGAACAATGTCCATCACCTATAGAAGACATAACAATTTAGAAGTTAGAATAGGAATATACTAACTACCGAGTACTTAAATTTGTTACGCAACGTCATATGTACTGACAAGCAGTTATAAGATGCTTCACTTACGTTGGGTTGCCATATTTTAGTTGGTTCGAATATAGATATAAACAGCGTGTTCTCAATGGTGAGATTGTCATGACCATGATAAACCCTATAGAGAATAAGTGGAGTGTAACCATTTAGAATAATTACATAAACGTTGAAGATGGTAGAGAGTGTTAACCTGGAATTCTCGAGACAAAATTGGAAGTCTTGGCATTTATTTGGCGGTGGGTCGTCAAATGCTCTGAATTCCATATTGAGAGGAGATAGAGTAACCTCCCACATATCTTCATCCTCTATTATTGGCCCGACGACGTTTTTCTTCAGCTGACGTGGTGGCATATTCTCAATCTTGACTGGGTTCGGTTTAGCGGCAAGATTCTGATTAATCCTTGAACTTCTTCTAACTACTTATTTGGCTGTTTATTTTTCCTTTTCTCAACCTTACTCCTCCTTCTAGGACAAGTATCTAAATAATCCTTATGTTTTTTTGGGTTTTCAACATCCTTAGTTCTTCTTCTCACCTTCTCGCGAATGGTAGACAAATTTTCATGTTCGTCTGCTCCGCCACCTTTCGAAGGGTGGCCGACTTTCTTTGCCTAAGAAAGCAGGAATAATGTAGTTAGTATATAGCAAATAATATACAATTCACTAAGTGGAGGGAAGAGTTTAAACATAGATGGTAATATTGGTAGTTAGTGATGTTCGGGCCAATCCACTAATAAAGAATGACCGAACACCAGAATACATGTGAGGCAGCAACAGATGACAGTAAATATAAGTTATTTGAGAAACCCATATATATATATATATATATATATATATATCTTCCTAAAATGTGTTTTCAACATACGAGATCGGACAAACCTACGAGGTACGATAATGAAAAAACTATGATCAAATAAGGGATGTACTCATGAAAATGATAGTAAAAATGGAAGATTACCTTTAATGATGCTTGAGTTTGAACTCCCCTTGCATGTGTTGTTTTAATATTACCTGGAATTGGAGGGTTGGTTGTTGTTTTATTGGTTTCCTGAACGAAAGATGGAAGAACCATCTTCGGCCCTTATGATGCTGGCTTCCTGTACTATGCAGGGGGAATGCTTGACGATGAACTTCTCTGATGGGTGGTGAAACAGTAGGACCTGGACCTTTGCATTGTGGTCCATCATCAGGTTGAGTAGGCAGAGTTTCACCTGCAAATGGGGGAGCTAAAGATGCTGTTAATTGTTCAGTTTAAATATACAAATTACGTTAACCAGATGAGTAGTTTGACAATCAATAAACATCTGGAAATGTGAGATGGCAACTTGGGACATTAGTCTTTGGATGTTGGCCAGCATCTCCTTGTGATAAATGCAGAGAGAAAGACGGAGCTTTGATATCTTCGAGGTGTGTTGCGACATTGGTAGGGCATGGAGTATCAGAACCTGCTGCAAAATTTATAAAGAAAACACAAATTTGTCAAACCATTTAGGAAAGGGTGATTGTTTGATCTGTTGGTTGAGTGTAACTATCACCTGTAGGAACATTTTCTTTCCTTATTGGTGACCTTAGATTATCCCATCTTGAGGATCCATCCATTTCTTCAACAACGACGTTCTCAAAACTTGTCTCTGGAGGGTTCTCGCGAATGACAAAACGAATGATATCGTCAGCCTCATCATCTGATACCAATCTGTTGCCGCCTCTGTGCTCGGTGGACTCAGAAGCATTTCCTTCTTCATCTGAAAACAAAAGTATGTTAGTATTAGAGTGCATAAAACTGCAGGGCAGATAGGGGATGTAATAATATGCCTTTTGTACCAGTGACAGGGTTATCTCCGAGAGGATGATCATCTCCTTATTTCTGAGTGACATAACCGACTTTCAAATCAGTTAACAACTTCTCAATCCTTCTGTCGATATGGGTGATGATACTTCTGGTGTATCCTTCAAAAAGTGGTATGTTTTGCTCTTGAATGAGTTCGGCAACCTTACGGACAAATAGGTTTTCGTCAAAAGGTGCAACGGGTTTATCATGTGAAGAGGGTTTTGGACGGGATGGTCTCTCATCCGGTACTTGTTCACGGTCATCGGCGCCATCACTCTCACTACCTGACTCATCGTTCTCTCTCTACGCTTGACGTTACCTTTCTTGTGCTTCGTTGACATCAACAACATGCAAACCACCAATCCAAGAATTGATTTCAAAAGGGAAATCTTCTTCTATTAAAGTTAGAAGGTAGTCAACAGACGCATCAGGTTTGTCATCATCGATTTCAGTTTCCTCTACTAACTCTGTTGCGTCTTTACTGAGCAATGAAATCACAGCAACCTGTGTAATCATCATGTACGAGAATTAGAACATCATAGACTATTTGGATATGTGGAGTACCAAGTTTATTATAGTAGACTGAATATTATAAGAACGGAAACTCACTTCACCAACAGCGTCCAACGACCTGAACATTTTGTTCTTCAAGTGGAGACTCATTTGACTTATAAAAGAAATTATCTACTCAATAGATGCACCTCTTTGCACCATGGACTGAAGTATAGAATTATGAACAATCAGAGGACAACATGCGACTGTGACCAGGATCATGGCATAGGAAAAACCTTGTATAGAAGTGGTTGGTTGTGTGTAGCTGAAAGGATCTTCGACTTTGTGCTCTCAACAGTTAGATAGAAGGATTCCCTTCCCCATGGGTAGTTCATAAAATCTTCAAGGTCTAGCAGGTGGTGAACCCTCTCTTTAGTTACCTGCGTGTTTTTGGATATTGGGCAAAGTATGCCATCAACAAGAAGTAGTAGGGCTAGGCGAAGCCTTGTTAGTAGGACCTTGTACTTGTTTCCCTCTAGCAGTTGTCGGTGTATCCACGAAGCAGTGGGTTTCTTTTCACTGCCAAATAGCTTGAGCCAAACACTGTCGAGACTTTTCCTTGCTTTACCCTTGCCCTTTTTTAGTTTTTGGAGGCATAATTTCCTAGCCTCTTCATTCTTGTGACCGCACTTTAATCCCGTGACAACGGCAAATTCTTGAATACCATAGCGTATAGGTTTCCCAGCAAAAACCCACCAAAGCTTGTTTTCTTTTTTTTGCCACTAACTGCCTTGATAATAGGTAGTGTAGAAACATGAGGGAGAATTCGTTATTCTCCATTTGCAAAATCATCTTGAATTGTGAATTCATTAGGAAATCCAAATCTTCTAGATCTAATGCTTGCTTAATGTACTGAATTGTCCGAAGATTGAAATACTTATTGACCCTTGCACTTCCCCCAGGCTCATGGTTTAATTCAAATAGGCGGGAAGGAAGTTCATGGCCGATTCCTTCTTCCATCTAGACATTGTTATAGCAATGGCGTAGGAAGTCAATACTCAGACTATCGCAACAAGTATTCAATATACTGGAAACGGAGAAAACTATTGATATGTGCACGCATTGGGGAAAGAACATAACAGTGACATAGTTTGTAAACACCATACCCTATAAATAAGATGAAAAAGAACCAAATTTGTTTATACACGAATTTGCAGGCATGCAACTTATAGGAAGACAAGAGAATGTAACAAATTTGTATGCATTATAAGAATTGAACCGCTTCTGATAATGTGTGAACAAATCCCCAATTGAAAAATCTTTGAGAAGAAGCATTACGTAAGAAAACCAGTTTGTACAATGAAACAGTTAATGCCTAATTATCTATCCTCATTTCAAACAAATTTTGGGCAATATCAATCAGTTAACTAAAATTAACATAATAGTAAAGTGAAATTTACCATCCTTAACAAACCCTAATCCAAGGTTTGTGATATGGGTTGATGTTTGGAGGAATCTTGCCTAATCCAAGGTTTGTGATATGGGTTGATGTTTGGAGGAATCTTGGGGACCCTTCACGGTGGTTACTGTTCAATTTCCATTCTCTGTGGTTAACTGCTTTTAAAAAAATTGAAATGAGAAACTCGGATTGAATTTGATTTAACTTATAGCAGTTGAGAAATGTTAAGGAGGAAGTTATGGCTGACGGTTAAGTTTTCTCGGCGTCAATTATCAAGAAAGAGAAGACGAAGTTCGTAGATTAATGGAAAAAATAATTATTATTCTTCTCATAAAGGTAGCCTAGTGAAATAGAGTAACTATTTCGGATAGTATGGATTCTATCGGTTATATTGTATAATAGCGATGGAGAGAGAGTTAGCATAGGTTTATGTGTTATTTTGTTAATAATAAGGTATATTTTTATTATCTATTACAATTACCCAAGATTCTAAGCTAAATTAGTTTATGTATTTAGCTAAATTTCAGAAAATGCCAGCCGAAAAGTATGATTTTTTTTATAGATATACAAATGATCAATAATTCGATGATTTGCTTTTAAAAATGAATTATATGATAACCAGACTACCAGAGTAATCTATTATATAAAGAGAGACTTTTTGTCTCACAAGCTGACACATCAGCATTTCTTATTGAGACACGTCATACTATCAACTTCTTTCTTCGTCTTCTCATTTTTTTCTAAAATTTTGGATTTTCACTTATTGCCTTTAATGTCTTGACTATTGACTAAGAACCTCTATTTTTCACAAAGAAAACTCTTCGTTTTTATAATCTTTATATATCCATCAGTTGGAATTCATTGTCAGAGTCTCAAAGCCATTTCTGATTTTCTGATTGCGACAATGAAGAAAATTCATAGTAATGAGTAACGTGAGCAGCGACGAGTTTTCTTTTTACGATGTTTTGTGGTTCGTTACGAAATTGAATACATAATTGGCTTCGCGACTAAGTTAGGATCCAATCTTTGGTCGTCATCCTTATTTACGCTCAGGTAATACGAAATTGCTTTTGCGATTGCTTTAATTCCTCCGATCATTTGTGGACCTAGGGTTCATTGATTTCTTTCTTAATTTTTAAGAATGCTTTTGTGGCTATAAGTTACAGAAACTCATCCTGATGAATCGTTTTTCAGATGGTTTCATATAGGGTGTGCGTTGATCGGTTTACAAGGGCCACTGTACAATGGCGTTTTGCTGATAGATTTGTTGATTGCCTTATTTGCATTGGTGGAAATCGCGAATAATAGCCAGATTCTTGCCCGAACAAATGATGTTCTTCTTCTATGCATCATTCTTCTTGATATCTCATGGTTCATACTGTTCTCCAAAGAAATTTGGTATGGAACTAACCTTAAAACAACCTTGCTTGTGTTCTTGTACAAATAGTTTCTGTAAGATTTTTATGTGGCCTTTTAATTAAATATACAGAAAATCTGGTTACGTACAAATAGTTATCAACTATTCACTTGATTGGCTCAATATCTCTTTCAAATGATTGATCAGTAAATATTTGTTTGTTGTGGCTTTTCCTCAGATTTTGCAGCGCAATTATTTATATAATTGCTGCCTATAGTTGAAAAATATTTATTGTTTATACAGGAAGAATGACGCACTATGGCCATGAAAATTGTTGGGTTCATTGTGAGGCTATAGTCCTCTTTTGTGGTTTGAGATTTATAGGCTGGGAGCTTCAATTGTGCACACTCCTCTTCCACGTCACTCATATACAGATTCACGATAATAACTTCTTAGTTCCTCCTCTTCTAGGTTGGAAACAGTTCAAACTTTCCTGAATTCACTGGTTAGTTTGTATCATTAGTCTTTTTTTCAAATTGTTTGCATCATTGGTCAACATCTAAAACTCGTTGATGATTATCATAGTGAATGACTTTGATGATGGTTTCCATGTATCCAATTATTTTCTCTATTTAGGATTTCATACCTTGTAGTGTGGACTGACATATTCGTTATATTCCAGTGGATTGTTCATGCTTGTGTCTCCTTATGGTAAATCATCATTGTTCTAGATTTCTATTGATTATTATGTGAACAGATTAGTTTACTGGCTTGAACTATTGGTATATATGTTTGTGCAGGTTGCCATACCCATTATTGGATTTTTCATCACCTTATGCTCCTGGTCTGCTACATAAACTTATCGCCTTGTTCCATTTATCCATAAATGAAATTGAATTCAGTTTGTTGATGTAGGCAGTGAAAATTGTTCTTGATCTTCAATAGAATGAAGATTACATAGTAATTTTTGACTGATGGGGCAAATATGCAGCTGTCGGGTTGATGGTCGTACCGTGTTTTGGAATATTTGCTTTGATAGTGAAGTTGAAGTACATGTGGCTCTCAAGATCTTTCACGGACGAACCATAGTAATAAATATGTTTGCTTCACCAAAATCCACGTTTCTGTTTTCTAAAATCTTTTGAAACATTTGCTTGGATAAGAAGACGATGTACTTGAGCTTGAAATCACTGATATTGGACCTTACGCTCATGAAACTCAGCCTGTAACTCCTCTAACTGCCAAATCATTTAATTGTTTTCACGATATGTGATTTAGATTGACATATCTTTCTCGATAAAATCTATGCCCATCCATTATTGAGCAAAGCTCAGACTTTTCTGTATCTTTTGTTTGTAATTTTCTTTTCTTTATAACTTGAAGAAAAAGTTTCTTGTGTATATGTTAATCCACATGCCTAATAACCAATTAGAAGAGAGAAAGCGCCTGAGGAAGGCTCTTGATGATGTATTAACTCACTTCTCTTCCATTCCTTTTATCTTCTTGATATTTCTTACAAAACAATTACAACTCTAATTAAACATATATAATTTGAATTACCTGTTTTGAGCAAATAAATGAGGTTTGTGACTGATTCATCCTATCATTGAAGATATATTGAAGATATTACGAAAGACAAAAGAATATTTACAGCATTGTTACTAGGTTTGTATTTTATTCGACACATCAAACATTGATTCTTATGTCTTTTGGCCTTGTCACAACAAACTAAACCAACACAACCCAGCCAAGAAACCAATAAAGAAGGACACAATAACATAATAATCAAAAATAAAAGAAATTAAATATGAAAGATTTAAAAAAAAAAAAGATTGAATTTTGAGTTCCCTAGATGTTTTATCTTCTCTTGCCTTAGTACTTAACGTGAACGAGGACGTGATGTGAAAGACAAAATCTAAAACTCTAATGTGGCTGTTTCACTTGGTTCGCTATTCGCTATTCGTTGCCTATGTTCAAAGATCCATCTTTCATTAGCTTGATGCCTAGGCTATTATATCTCCCTATTGAGTAATGAGGAGACACCTTTCTCCAAACTTTTTCTATTTTCATCATTGTTGAGAACTCTTCGTAGCTTAGGTTTATCAAGAGGACCAGAAGAAAACATCTTTTACACTAACTATAGTCTCTAACGTTCTATTTTAACATGAGAAGTGAAAACTCTCTATAAATAACATTTCTACCACATTCAATATTACTTAGCTGATCATAATGACTTTCTTAGATGGTGGCCATGGGGCCAATACAAATAAAAATGTTCTTTTGATGTTTGGTCTTTGTGTGGTTTCAATTATCATATTATATAAATTTGCCACGGTTTCTCAACTTTCATTTTTAAAGCTTTAGAGAATTTGAATTCTTCTTCCTAGCATCTACTAAAATATATGTGCATAAGTTATCATAACCAAGTGTTAACCACAAAACATATAGAAGTGAATTACTACTTTATTTAGAATTGCAAGACATCACTAAATTTTTGAAGCGCATGAAGATTCAAAACCTTCTTACCAAGATGGATATTCGAGAATCCCAATTTTAGATCGGAGGTTAGGATAAGTATCCTATGAACAGATTTGTGTTTATACGCGAAAAATAGACAATTGTTCAAGACCGCATAATATTTAAAAACGAGTATGTCACATATATTATTACTTTAACCAAACTTTTAGTTCAATGTAGTATTTTTGTTGAG
>OVBE01000008.1:0-94849 GCA_900406425.1 Iberis pinnata | reverse complement strand
TTCCCTATGCATATGCAACTATATGAAGTTTTAACATCCTATATGCGACTACATGAAGTGCAACTACAATCACACTCTGTTTTTGACGAATGATTTTCGAATTTTTTTTTCTTTTTTTTATATGCTATGCATGATTGGAGATCAAGGAACAAACATAAAAGTTTTGTTAAATGATAGGTCCCCTGAATCCTCCCCCAAACCAGAATTACACAGTCTCCTGTGTAATCCAAATTCGCAAGAGAACTTAGGGGAAGGACAAAGGTTTGAAAGAACAAACACACATAAAGATAATGAGAAGCAAGGATACAAGAAAAATGCAAACGAAGCGGATAGGACCATGGTAAGTGAACTGGGCTGGACCTCAGAAGGGAATGAAGAGAGTAACGTCAAGGTATTCCTTCATTAATTTTGTGGTGTAGCTTAGGTTTGGAGCTGGCACTTCCGGTTGTTGTTGCGGTGGTTATTGTGGTTGGAATCTCAAACCGCTAGCTGCTCCAGGATCTTCCCTTGCAGAGTGGTGTCGCTTCCTCCGCTGCATCATTTCAAGCTCTATCGAAGAGTGACGGTGTCGCTGTTCTGTCTGTGGTTCCTATCGGGAGATGGAGGTGGAATTGCTTCGCACAAGGGGAGGTTGAGAGGGTGAACACCGTTTTCCAGAAGACTTTCCCTTACAAACCTTCGAGACAAGGTTCTTGACTTGAGACGTTAAATCCTTGATGGCCTTCTTGAAATACTTGTCCTGAAATTTCTGCCACTTCTGGATTTTGCTGAGCTTCTTATGGACCTCGGCTAAGGACCTGTCCTTCCTCGTTTTGGGAGAGTCATCGAAATAATAGCATTCCGGTTCTTGCATCTCCCTATAAGCTGAAATCTCTGGTCTTTCAGGAACCACCTCAATAGGGACGCTTGCATCTAATCTTTCCCTTCGTACAATGAGCATGTCTTTGTTAGGTTGGAAATCGATGTTTTCTCGTTTTTTGATAGTGGTGGCAGCAACGTTGGGGAGTAACAATCGAGATTCCCCTAGACGTGGATGGAGGAAGATGTAAAGTTTCTCGTCCCTTCTTCCATCAAAGAAGTTAGCCTTCTTTAGATAGTTAAGTTCTATCCACCTAGGTGGATGACGCTCCGATTGCAGAGGGACGTTACATTTCCTAAGAATTGGGGTGATTATCCCTCCAATGGTTAAGTCACCTATTCTGTTTTTCCTGTGCAATAGCATGGCCCATTCTTTATAACCCAACACCTTTTGATCATAATTCGAGAAATGCTGGAGTTTCCTCTATCTCCCCTCATCTTTTTCCGTCATAAAGGGTTTGGAGAATAGGTTTCAATGCTAAGTCAATAAGGCCTAACTCGCCTTCATTAACACATCCAGTGATGTGCCTCCCGAATATCGTATTTTCCACAGACTTGTGGTAATACCAAACCACCGGGTTTCTGATGTTAGTCCCTTTTGACTTCCTTGCCGAAAACGTTCCTGCTCTAATTGTCTTCCATAATTCTTCCAACTCTCTGCTGGAAAAATTTGGATCAACTTCTTCTCCCTGTGGGAATCTGAACATCTCATCCAACTGTTCTATCATGATTGTGTAAACTTCCCCCCTTACTTAAAATGAGATGAATTTAGGGGAGTTATCATCTGCTTCGTGGTGCTGAACTGTTGCTAAAAAATAGGACGTCTCCTCTTAATAGGCGTTAGATGGAGATGACATCAATTCGTCTATATGCGCCATCTTGAAAAGGGTAGTGACGTCTTCATATATCCCCAAAGACATCATTGTGTGTTTGTGGGGGTATCTTGTCCCCTTGAATCCTCTGGAGAGCATGGCGGCTAGATATTCAGACGCTAAGTTATCTTGAGGTACTCCTTCAGCTATCGTGCTCTTGAGCTCGGTATACCTTTTCCTCTCGAGTCCTTGATCGTCGTCTTCTCCGTCGTAATTCGAGTCATCGTTGCTATCTTCGTTATCGGTGGACATAGGTTTCTTCCCTCTTGCGATGTCTCGCCTTCTTGCTGAAATTTTTGCTTCCATAGTGGGGTTGTCATATGGTTCGGGTTCATCTACCCTCAACTCGGCAAGGCGATGCTTCTTTTGCTTGCGTAAACATTTTGTCGCTAGTTTTCTTGCACGTTGTTGGTGGGGTGTGAACTCCGATAGATCCCCCTGAGTTTCCATTTCCATTGGTTGATGTTCCTGGTGAAATTCAGGTTGGGCATCGGGAGAGACATTTGGCGAGATTTTGATGGGGTCCTGGTTAAGATTGAAGGCTGCTTGTCCCCTTATGAATGTCGCTGCGATGCTCTTGGCTGAATTCTTAGACATTGTGAATTTTTTTTGTTCTTGAAAACGAAAATAGACAATTTCATATAAAAAAATTAGTAACTTATCAAAATACAGCTTCAGAGGAGGATCCCCTAATTTTAAAGATATGACATCTCAAAATCGAATATCAAAAACTGCAGGAGAAGATGCATTCCGATTTTTTTTAGAAACTTAATAGACCAAAATTTTAAAATTTCAGAAAACTGAGAATTTCAAAACCGAAAATTTTGTGGTTTAAGGTTAAAACCGAAAAACTGAGAAGCAAAATTTAAGGAACCGCGGGTTAAATTCAAAAATCTTATNAAACCTTAGAAACCGTAGAATTTCAAAAGTTCAGAAAATGAAAATTTCAGAGAAAAATTTAGAAGTGATAGAGTTGAAACCGAATTGGAGATGAGTAAAGTTGTGGAAGAATATGCAAATGCCTTGCTTTTGCCTTGAAAAACGTTTTTTCTTGAAAACTCAAAAATTTTTAGAAGTGAAAAATTTAAGAGTTAGATGAAAGTGATGAGTTAAGGAGAGAAAAACTCCCTTAAGTAGAGGAGATGTTGGTTCGCTTGTAGAGGGGAAATGGAGGTGAGTTGGTGGAGATGTAAGAGTGAGGTGATGGGTGTAAGGGAATCTTGTTGCTTTTCACTAAGTATGGAGTGGGTCTTTGGCGTGATCTTTGGCGTGGGAAGAAAAAAGGTGTAGCTTATACCAAGTTGGGAGACATAAGTGACATATGTGTAAGGAATCTTGATGTCCCTCTTTTTTTTTCTTCAATTATAGCAAGTGAGTGTGACAAGGTGGGATAGACTCCATTGACCAAGCTGATTTCGAGTGGAGAAGTAATGGTCTTGGCTCGGCTCGTCTTTATGAAGTGGCTCGAAGAGAATAATGGAGATGGCTCGATGAAGTAGCTCGATGAAATGGCTCGATAGACTAGGACATTCCCAAAGACCCAAATACCCAATGACCTGCGTCGGTCGGCGGCGGCGCGCGCGTGTGGGTGGCCCATCTCTCCAATACACCATAGTGTATCCAACTCATTTGAACTTAAGCAAACATTCTCCCACTTATATACTAGTGAGAAAAAGTTTTCCCAAGCAATGTGGGATAAAAACACTAGTTGAACTGAGTCAACACTAAGTCAACATTTTTGTGTTTGAGTTGCTCTCTTTTTACATTCAGTTCTCATTCAAAATGTACTCAAATTTGACAAATGAATATTCCAACTCATAATGCTCGTTACAAAGATTTCGATGCACTCATAATCTGGTCATTCCGGTGAATGTCTTCACCGCAAAAATCGATGGAACATTGGTTAAAAACATTGTGAATTGTTGAGTTCCGACAAAACATACACCAACAAAAAGAGAGTAATGACATGATCCGTCGGATCCCACTCCATTTCCAGTGCATGTACACCCAATATTCTATATACTAGTGGGATGAGACTCAGATTTAGGAAACATGGAGTCCAACGAGAAGATACTCCGGTTTTAGACCGAGGGGCAAAGATGATGATAAAATCAAAAGATAACGATGCAAAACTAGTCTTAATATCTGATTTACTTATATACATACACGCTAGGCATAGAAGAGTAGCTGAAGACCTGTCCCGCCAACCAAAAGATGGAACAGGAAAGTGAAGCATTCAAAGTCGAAGAGAGAAGGAGGAAAAAACACGGCCGGCTAGGAGTTTTTCTCTATATTGTATCTGACTAAATTTTCTTTTTTCTTGGCTACTTCTAGGAAGCTTACTAGAGCCAAGGCCTCTTCTCAAATTCACGATCTAGCTGATTCACAAGAGGAGGATGCAGATTTGGGGAAGGAAGGAGGGGGAGAGGGCAATTGTAGCGGTTGGAAAACATAAAGCTTGTGAAGATATGTCGACCGCAATATGATCAAAGCGTTCCACATTTCTTGCTATTTATGACAAAACAAGGTACTTTCATATTTTAAACCTCCACCGAGATAACATATCATATTGTGATCCCATCACGATATGTTTTGAATTTTCCATTTTTCCTTTAAATTCAAGTCCAACTCATTTCTTGCATCTTCAAATCCTATTTCATTTACCATCTCCTTATAAACAAAATCGATTTGATCATATCCTTGATCATTGTCTAAATCCATTCTTTGAAACACATCACATGCAGCATGGTCTTGTGGGTCTTCCCCACTCTTAGTTGACATTCTTACTGATTGAGATGATATTCCACTCCTAACTTTCTTCACAACACTATTATACTCTTCAAACATTCGCTTCATAAATTTAAGGACTAAATCATTAATTATCTGTTAGATTAATTAAGTGGGATCAAATGTGTAATTAAACGTGTTAGGGCCATAAATTAATTAGTTTTATTAACGAAGTGGATACCCTTCTTTAATATTATGGGAATAAATGTTATGAAATACTTATGTGTCGATACTCTTTGACAATTTATAATTTGATGAGGGCCAAATTAGATATTATTCTCTATACATATGAGGTTATGGTCCCTCAAGCAATCCTGCCCGAAAATTTAGAATTCTCGCTAGATCCCCAAAAGGATTTGTTTTAGAAGATCAAACCTATCGATCATGGAGCTATGGATTCTTCATGTACGTTTCTAATTAAGTTTCAAATCATAGGAAACTGAATTGGTTAAGGTTTATGGAATTATAAATTCCAACAAATGGTAGCAGAGCCACTTTTTCAGTTTCTGGTTGATAATTATGTTTTATTATATAGTTTGGCACATAAAGATATAACATTTTCAATTTCCTCGGTTGTTATTTGAAAATTCGACGAGTTTGCTTAGGAATCTCAGAAGAGTTTATGAACTCGTTCTAAAGTATACATGTCTTACAATTTTTATAATTATATATTTATTATTAAATTTTATAAATTTTTATAATACATAATTCTGGGTAAAGTCCTAGTATATATTAAAAAGATGAGTTTTAGTGATGACACATGTCTTCTAAACTATATAAAGAAAATACTTAATGGGTTGCAATATATTTAAGCCCAATATCAAATAAGTTAGCATTTAGAACAAAATGGTCACATTTCTCTTCAAGAATAGAAGCGCCGCGTTTCTCTGATGCATCTCTTCTAAGTCATTGTTCATTATAAATTGATCTTCCACCATTGTACATCAAACACTGCAGAACCGGCGGTTAGGTATCACACACATACTTTCAGTTTCCTCAGTACTTCGTGTTTATGTCCGATGAATATGCGATCGTGATTGGATCACTTCTCGTAACGTTTGTGGTGACTGTATTCAACAAATCGCCGACGGAATAAGGGACGGATGGAGGACAGGGCTAACGGCTCTTACGGTGGTGGTTTATTTCCTCTTATCAATGTTCTTCACATTGTATAGCTTTTGTTCCGGCATGGGTGGTTGTTCCGCCGTTGATTTTGGTCGAAGTGATGATGAAGACGTCAGTAACGGAGGTTGATTGGAGAGATATGAGGGAGGAAATTCTGGAATTCGTAACAACGATTCTGTTGAGTTACTCCATCGCGTACGGATTGATTGGAGGAATTGGAACAGACATAGTGCTACATCTGAGGGATTGAGAAGAAGAAGGAATTGTGAAATTATGGATTTTTAAAAGGAATGTTGAGGAAGAGGATAATAGTAACTTGTAAGTTGTAACGAAACTCATGCTCTAAGTAAAGTAAAGTTTGATGCAATAGTTGCATGAAATTTGATTCTCTCATGTAATGGTAACCATGTCATCAATAACACGTTAACATGAGTATTATTAAGCTTTTTATTTTTTCGCATTATTTAGCTTAGAGACACGTAATAAATGATGTGCCATACTTTAAATTATTAATAAGTTAACACCTATGTTTATTTAGGCGTGTTAAATTAACACATTAATGAAACTAAAACCTGACAGTTTATTAAAAGTCAAATGACTCAACTTTAATGAACGTAGTGTTGTTGCAATAATGTTCATTTTAATCAACACATTTGCATAAAGTTAAAGACACGTTATGGGTTTGTTAAATAAAGTGGCCCTTGAAAAAATAATCCCATTAATTATTAATTATGAAAGTCGAATTCATTTTGACTAAAGTTATTGGGTTCGTTTAATAATTTGGCCTAATTTTTTTCCTTTTTTTTAACAAACTTCTTTAATTATTAGTTATGCAAATACATCGAGTGAATCAGCACACCAATAAGATACAGAAGTTCCAACAAAAAAAAAAAACATTTTGACGATCCCATGCCCTTCTAGCCAATAGATCACCTCTTCGGTTGGATAAACGGGTTGGTGGAGGAGGGTGAACTTATTGTATAGTAATCTCAGGGTAGCAAAATCCCGGAGTTCTGCTGCGAAAGCAGGCCACTCCCCAGGGTTTTAATTTGGCCTAATTAAAGAATATCATTGGGCCTTTAATTATTATCTGTCCAATTTAACAAAAATGTTTTAATTCGTTTTAGTCAAACATTTTATCGAACTTGTTTCAATTAAAGTATTAATTTAATCTAACCATTAAGTAACTTTAGATTTTCACATAAAATGTCTTAGATCTAAAGTTGATTATCTGAGCAGGAATAAAATTTAAATTTAAATCAATAGTTAAATTGGATTGTACATATTTAAGTGGATTAATAAATTCAAGATGTTGCCAAAGTAACCTCACTTGAAGATATTTATTTCATGGAAAATATTAAATATTGTTTGTATGTATATTCATGCAGATATTATATCGACCCAAAGGTAGATTAATATTTGGCCAAATTGCATATATACTTGTGATGGTCAACACAGGACAATTATTTGGACTAAAACATGTAGATGATAAATCGGTCCCAAGAAAAATTGATCAATTATCATGAATTATTGTGAGTGTATGATCATTACAACAAGAGTACCGCTAGTAGTTAATGTTACTGTTATAAGACTTGATATTAACGTTACACTTGGTATCTTGGATGGGTTGTACAATTGTTTAATATTTATTATTGATTACTTCGGTTAGTGAGCATTAATAAGGAAATGTTCTCTCTTTAACAAACATTGCTACTTTATCTACCAACCTAGGGTCAATTTCAATTCTTACGGGTTCTAACTTTAGCTAATGGAAAAGTAAAGTTCAGATCGTTCTGGGGTGTATGGATCTTGAACTTGTGCTAAAGATGGATAAATCCGCTTCTCCTTTGGACACAACAATGCTGAGTATAAAGTTAATTATAAGAAGTGGGAATGTTTCAATCGCATTGGTCTAATGATCATCAAAGATCTTAGACAGTTCCTTGCCGAAATGGATGCGCTTTGCAAGAAGCAATAAAGCGGATATAAACATGCTTATGCATTGCTTTAGTACGATAAAGTATTGCGGCAAAAGAATAATAAGGGAGTACACTTTGGAAATGTCTAGTATTGCTTCAAAACTCAAGACACTTAAGGTTGAGATTGCGACTGAATTGCTCATATACTTTGTCTTGAACTCTCTTCCTCCTCAGTTTAATCAGTTAAAATCTAATTATGACACACAGAAGGACCAATGTTCTCTTAATGAGCTCATTCTATATTGTGTGCAAGAGGAAAAGAAAATGAAACAAGATAGGACCAAAAGTACTCATATGGTTAACACCTCTAAAAGTTTGGGCAAAAGAAAGAAATTTGAACCCACTAACATCAGTACTTTTAGACTCAGGTGCTACTACTAACATCAGTACTTCAGTACTTGGTGGTTGGACTCAGGTGCTACTACTAACATCAGTGTTTCACTACATGATTACCTAAGCTACCGAAACCAATTAATGTTGAAAGATGCATTCATTTGGCTAAATGTTTTATGGTAGATATGGAGGCAATCACACATTTTTAACTGTGTTTCAGTTCCGGTCGTTGTTTTTTGGATTTGAAAGACACTTTTGTTGTTCTGTTTTTTGATGGAATCAAGTCTTCGGTTCTTATTTAGATAGATTAAGTTATTTCTGTCTAACTGAGAATGGAGTAACTACTTTGTTTATAAATTCAAACTTTATTGGGACCAGTAAAATTTTGGATAATCATGGTCTTTATATGCTTGACACTATAATTTCTAAAGCTGAAAATTTAAGTGTCGAATCAAGCAGTACTAAAAAAAAATTTTAAAATGCAAATTGAGGAACTCTAGGTCACAAGAGTCTAGGTCACATCATTAGAAATAGAGTTGAGCGGCTTGTGTCAGAAGGTATATTGAGTTTAGTTGTATGTGTAGATTATATTAAAGGAAAACAGACCCTAAAAAAGAAATTAGGTGCATATAGAGATATGGAAGTCCTTAAGTTGATACATATGGATATTTGTAGACCGTCTCCTACTTTATCCTAGAATGGGCAACAATACTTTATATCATTCATTGAAAATTACTCTCGATATGCGTACCTATTTCTTATTCACAAAAAATCAGAGTACTTGGACACGTTCATAAATTTTAAGGCTGAGGTCGAGAATCAACTCAAACAAAGAATAAAGTTTGTCAGTTGTGACCGTGGTGGTGAATACTACGGTCGATATGACGGTCCAGGAGAACAACATCCAAGACCATTTTCCAGATACCTAGAGGACTGCGGTATTGTACCTTAGTGCATAATGCCTGGGTCTCCCAACATGAATGCTGTATCTAAGAGAAGGAACCACACTCTAAAGGACATGGTAAGGAGTATGATAAGTTATTCCGCCTTTCCTGAATCAGTCTGGGGAGAGGCGCTAAAGACTGCAGCTTACATTCTTAATAGAGTACCAACTAAAGTAACTGCTAAAACTTCTTATGAGCTTTGGACTGGACGAAAACCCAGTCTAAAACATTTTCATATATGGGGATGTCTAGATGAGGCTAGGCCTTAGAGGCCATATGAAAAGAAACTGGACTCCAAAATTGTGAGCAGTTACTTTGTTGGGTATACAAAACGATCTAAGGGTTGTAAGTTTTATGATCCCACACTAAATAGGAATATTTTTGAGATGAGAACAGCTAAATTGTTTGAGGATAGTGAATTTGGGGGGGGGGGGAGAAATAAAGTTAGGGATATCATCTTAGGGATTTTATCTTTGAGGAAGAATCAGCACTGGTTAATATACCGATCCGTATTGTTGCTTTGGGTAAAGCAAATTCGGAACCTCAAGTTGATAATGAAGTTCTTCCTCCAACTCAGGATGTCGATGATATCGATATCAAAGGTCAATTTCATAATCCTCAAGAGTCGGTGCAACAAAAGCAAGTCCCTTTGCATCGTTCAACTAAAATAAAAACAGACGCTATTCCGGTTGATTATAGTGTTTCTAATGGGACATGAAGAAAATCAAACTCTTTTGGAAGATGATTCTATCAACTTCCGTAAGGCAATGAGTTGTATCAATTCAGATAAGTGGACCAAAGCGATAAAGAGGAGTAGTAGTCGATGCTAGATAATAAGGTTTAGGACCTTGTACAATTACCATATGGAAAGAAACCGATTGGTTGTAAATGGATTTTTAAAACCAAGGAGGATTTGGTTGGTAATGGAGAAAGTTATAAGGATCGTCTAGTGACTAAAAACTATACTCATAAGGAAGGGATTGACCATAAAGAGACATTCTCTTCAGTTTCATCGAAGGACTCTTTCAGGACAATAATGACTTTAGTTGATTATTATTATTTGGAACTTCATGAGATGGATGTCAAAAAAGTGTTTCTCAATGGACGCATTAACAAAATGATTTATATGGAGCAATATGAAAACTTTTCCTTAGGT
The DNA here is from genome assembly GCA_900406425.1 of Iberis pinnata. NCBI lineage: Eukaryota > Viridiplantae > Streptophyta > Magnoliopsida > Brassicales > Brassicaceae > Iberis > Iberis pinnata. The sequence goes on along the minus strand of OVBE01000008.1, from coordinate 84,795 downwards.
AATGCAAAAAAAATGGTATGCAAATTGACTAAATCCATCTATGGACTAAAATAGGCTTCCCGCCAAAAGATAACACAAATTTCATAAGGTTATCATCTCTTTTTGTTTTGGGATGAATTTGGTTGAAGATTGTGTGTATCAAAAGTTCAGTGGGAGTTGTGTATCTTCCTGGTTTTATATGTCGATGACATACTATTGGCCACTAACAATATAAGCATGCTGGTAAACACCCAGAAATTTCTTAAAGAAAATTTTGAGATGAAAGATCTTGGTGAGGCATCTTTTGTATTAGGAATCAATAAATCATCAAGATCGTTCTCGAAGAATTCTTGGATTATCACAAAAGAGCTATATCGATAAAATCCTTACAAGATTTGGCATGCAGAATTTCAAACCAGGACATACTCTAGTCACTAAAGGAGACAAAATTTGTCTCGCTCAATGCCCTATAATAAATTTAGAAATTCGGGAGATGCAGAAGATTCCTTATGCGTCAGCAGTAGGGAGTCTTATGTATGCTCAAGTTTGTACGCATCCAGATATTGCGTACATAGTTGGAATGTTGGGTAGATATTTAAGCAATTCGGGTATAGACTAGTAGAAAGTAGCCAAAATGGTCATAAGATACCCGTAGAGAACAAAATGATATATGCTCACCTAACAGAAATAAGAACTTTTGGAGATCAGTAGGTATTCTCAGTCTGATTTTGGTGGATTCCAAGATAGTAGAAAGCCTACATTAGGTTACGTGTATCTGTTGGCTGGTGGAGCTAATGCATAGTGTAGTGTAAAAAACACACTCTTAGGTTCCTCCACCATGACCGCATAATGGTAGATCTACGATGCATCTAATTAAGGAATATGGCTCAAAAATCTTGTCACATGGCTGCAGATTCTTAAGGGAATTGAAAGACCACTAAAGTTATACTGTGAGAATAAGGTAGCCATTTTGTACAATTTAGTAATGTCTAAGCATGTAGACATAAAGTGCCGATTTTCTAAGTTAAGGGTACAAAGTGGTCAGGTTTCCATATAACACTTAGGGATAAACTCCATAATTTTAGACCCTCTTAAAAAAGGTATTGAGCCAAATGTCTTTCACGAGCATACTGCTCGAATAGGAATTAAGGTGTTTAAGGTTTAGTGGGAGCTTGTCATATGGTTTTGGTTGTACATAAGTACACATTTACTGATCAGATAAAAATTTTTGGCTTACACTTTGTACCATAAGGTTAAGGGATCTCACTAAAGTAGGACCAGTTGAAAATCGACATGTACTAACCACCTTTCATGTGATTTTCATGCCAAATTTTTCATAATCGATCTATTTCATTTGAATATGGTGATTTAGTGACCATGGAAGGTTTAGTTATGATTAATATAACGAAGATCACCATGATCGTATGTTTTTGTAGTCAACAGACGAGATTGTTATGCTTCAGGTTATTAATGGCATATTGAGCTCATAAAGTCTCACACATTTTTAGGATACTTATGTGACCCAGTGGGAGATTGTTAGATGTATTAGGTGGTGTCAAATGTGTAATTAAATGTGTTAGGGCCATTAATTAATTAGCCTTATTAAGAAAGTGGTCACTTTTGTGATTAAGGAAAGCTATAGGCATAAATGTTATGAAATATTAATGCGTAGATACCCTTTGGCAATTTATAATTTGATGAGGGGTCCAATTAGAAATTATTCTCTATATATATGAGGTTATGATCCCCAAAACATTCCTAGTCGAAAATTCAAAATTCTCTCTGGATCCCCATCAATAGAGAACTTAGGTTCAAATAGGATTTTCTTTGGAAGATCAAACCTTTCGGTCTTAGAGCTATTGATTCTTCAAGTACGCTTCCGCTTAAGTTTCAAATCATCATAAACTGAATTGGTTAAGGTTTATGGAATTACAAATTCCAATATTAACCACTATAGATTTTGGACAATCTTTTTCATAAATCTTCTTAAAACAAAGCATTTCAAATTTCATTTTGTTTCTTGGGTCAAAAATACTAGTTATGATCAAAGGTCTATTGATTTTTTGCAATCCATCCTAGTATTTACCAAATTTGTCTCTCATAGCTTCAACTTTCTTTCTCAACACTTCATCTGGATTTTAGCTGAATGAAATAAGATTTCTTTCAATTGTAACAATCTCTTTGTAACACTTATCAAAAGAAATTGAATTAGATGTTGAAATAACTAATGTAAATCGTAAAAGATAACAAGAAACCTTGCCAATCTTTCTAGTGCATCCCAATGATCTTTACTCGTGGCCCAATCCTTTTTTTGCTTTCATCCACTACTTCTTGAATAATCATTATAAAGCTTGTCTTCAACATTCATTTTATCAAAAGTGGAAATGAACTTTATAGATCTTGTTAGCATTATATACGTTGAATTCCATCTAGTTTTGCAATCTAGAGACAAACTATCACTTGTCATCTAACCTGTCTCAAAACGAAGTCCAAATGATTTCGTTTTCGTCATATAAGTCACTCCATTACAAATTGATACACTATGAACCACCTAATGCAAACCATCTTAGAAAACTAAATTTGAGATGTGAGAGCAAAACTCACCATCTAAAACTAGTGCATCAATTCCAATAGATTTGAATGCATTGTTACATCATTTAAGAGCATAAGGGTTGGCAGTAGTAATGTCAACAGTAATGGTAAAGTGATGTCTCTGCATTTTACATGTTTTAGGAATGCACTTATGATCATTTTAGGTTCATTTAGTTGACAATATGTTGTATTCATTGGATTTCTTAGTAAGTTTATATTTTTAGATAGTTCTGCATTAGCATTTGCATACATGTGCATATTGGAGATGTTTCAGGTACTTAGGGAGAATTCTTGGACAGTGGAATCAACAAGTAAGGAAAAGAGTATTGAAGTGGCTAAGTGATTCAGTTTTTAGCCCAAGCCAAGCATCAAATCGATCAAGTGTCTAGTGCCGAGACCAACCCACAACTCGACCAGCACTCAGTTTCGGCTCGATCAGAATTTCGGCCAATTTTTCATCTACCTCGATCACAAACCAAGCCATGGAAAAGTCTTCATCGAGTCATTGCCAAGTCTTCATCGAGTTGTGGCCAAGTCTTCATCGAGTCATGACCAAGTTTTCATAGAGTCGTGGCCTAGTGCTGCGACCAACTGACCAACTAGATCAAGCCAGACTCGATCACATCTCGAGTCAAACTTCATCACCAACTTAAGCCGGACTCGATTACGACTCGACCAGCACCCAAACCTGGCTCGATCCAAGGCTAATACAACACCCTGACTATATTGGCGTGATAGGTCAAACGGCATACCGTTTAGAAATATAAACATTCAACTCTCCGGAAATCCAAACGTTAACATGCTTTAGAGGTTTAATCGTATACTTAGCCATTTTCATGCATTTTTCGTTTCTTTCAGAGTTCTTAATTTAAAACATGCATTCTTATTAGATAGATTCAACTAGTATAATTGACATGCGAGTTTCCTATACAAGCTAATACATTGCATTGAAACTACTAAGTTTAATTTACCAAAAACTATACATATTATCCACCATCCCTTCCATATTGTTGCCCTTATTCTGCGTGCTGCTCATTCCTAGCATTACCTGCGACCACAAAGGAGGTATAAGCAATACACTTTTCTTAGTGAGAACGGTTTAATCCGTCCCACTTAACACATAAACAGATTTGGTTCCCTAAGAACATCAACATAGAATAATAATCGGACTATGTAGACTGTGCTGGTCCTTTGGATTCACCCAAATCAACCATCAGTCTAGCCCACAGGCTGACTAAACTGCCCTGACCATCCAGATTATCTAGATCGATCACCAGTTTAGCACACAACACGACACTTAAGCCTATACTATTGGCACAAAGCCGATACAGTACGGATACAATACACATGACCATTTTACGGTTCTACGACCAACCCATAACATGTATCCGGTCACACAAACCATCGGAACATGTAGACGACACACATGGCCTCCAAAGCAACATCATAGCCTTCACAGAACATGAATCCAACCACAAAGGCTATCCATATCATGTATACTGACCACAAAGGTTACAGAACGGCACTACAGCCTTCACACAACATGTATCCGGCTACAAAGGTTATCCGGATCATTCCGAAAACCACGGAGGTCATCATAACATAGAAAATACGCACTCAAGGCCACTAAACTATCACGCAGAAAATTTAAGGTTTGGATAATCGCACCCACCTTTGAAATCGTCCTGAACTGACTGATTTCTTCAGTTTGCGGATTGCTCAAGCTCAACAGACTGGTTGTCACGGTTTGATTCTTCAAAACTCTAACTTTCGCCTTCTATGGGAGCTTTCTCTCTCAAGACTGATATTTTCATGATGATGAGAAAAAGTAACCCAAAGGTCAAGAAATATGGCTCGACCAGCTTTGAACCGGTCAAGTCAGAACATGCCTCATCCTACTTGCACATTTCTGGACTGGCACACAGCTCCAACCAGACAGACACAGTACCCGTTGGCCACCATAGTTCTGATCAGACTGACTGATTGCTCACTAGTAACCACTGTTCTAATCAGACTGACTAAATGCTCACTGGAAACTTGTTCCAATTAGTCTGACTGACACACTGCTCAGACATATTTTTATTTTTCCCAAGAATTAGCTTCTTCATCCACATGATAATGATCTATGCATAACATCAGGTAAATCTGCACATGGTTCAATTCATATATGAGCATCTTGACTGATCCTCGACTAGTTTGCACATTTTCTCGGCAAAACTGTCCCTTAACTGATTTTCTCCGCATATTAATGCATCTTTCAGTCTAACCACTCAGTTCTTGACTGATTCACTTGCACATTCGAATTACCAGCACCTTGATCATGATCTAACCGTGATTTGATCTGTGATCTTGTTTGATCGATCTTCCCAAACGGACATGATGCTTGTCAAGCATCACGATAATGTTTACCAAGCATGATATGTGGAGGTTTTCTAAGCCATGGTTGCATTCAACTCAATCGGTCCAACCCTCAACTATCACCACCCCCTACATAGCATTAGTGACAATTTTTGGGTTTCCACCAAAAGACATTGAAATATTTGAGGAGTCACTGGCCTATTTATTATTAATTATAAAAATTAATAATGAACAAGCCAATGCTTAAACACTCAAACAGTTCATGAATTCTTCCCATCCAACTAAAAAAGCTTTGACACGAACCAACTTAACTTTCCTTCAATTTTTTGGTTTAATGCTTATCTTTAGGATTTTAACCTCTTTGATCGAAGAATTTATCTTTTGGCCCGGCCATCCGGCCAATACTCTTTTACTTAGTAGTTTTCGGGTGCTACAATTCTCCCCCACTTAGGCTAAATTCGTCCTCGAATTTTCACCCTTATATTTCTTAACCCGAACCACCTTCTGTTTACCAAATCACTTAGGATATTTTCTATCACCATATCTTCGGGTTCCCAAGTCGTTTCTTCATTACCAACACAATCCCAAACGACCTGAACGTATATGATCCGCTTTTTCCTTTCAATTTTGGTCTTCGTTCCAACTATCTGAATTGGTCAGCCTTCGACAATAAGGTTTTCCCTTAATCAAATGGAATATCTTTCATGATGCTATCCCGATTTATAACCTACTTTTTTAATTGTGAGACATTATAGACATCATGGAACTGATTCATAGCTCTAGGAAATTCCAGTGTATAAGCCATTTTTCCAATTTTTTTCTAAGATCATAAAGGGACCCATATATATTGGATTCAACTTTGCATTTTTAGCAGCACAATCTTTCCCTTTGTATGTGACTGCTTTGAGGTAGACCATAGCTCCTACTAAAAATTCAAGCTCTTTTCTTCTCCGGTCCGCATAACTCTTTCGCCGGTTCTGAGATTCTTTCATTTTTATTTTGAGGAACATGATCTTTTTGGTTGTTTCCTCAACAAAGTTCCGGCCATAAATACTTCTCTCCCCCAGTTGAGTCCAACATAATGGAGTTCGGCACGGACTACCATACAATGCTTCAAATGGGGACATTTGGATACTTGCTTGATAACTGTTGTTATAAGGAAATTTGGCTAAGTGTAAATAACTTTCCCACTTGCCTCCCCAATCCAATACAAAAGCCCTTAACATATCCTCAAGCGTTTGGTTAGTTCTTTCTTATTACCCATCTGTTTGTGGATGATAAGTCGTGCTCATATGCATGGACGATACTGAGGCCAAGCAAAGCAAGCATGAGCTTGCGTCCCCATTTTATATTTTCAAAATTTTACTTTAAGAACCGACCTATTTTCAAAATTTTATTTTAAGAACCGGCAAATGTTTTCCATTTTATCTTGCAGCCTTTAAATTCTCAGGATCGGCTCTGCTCATATGCATCTTTGTTCCGAATTTCTTTTGAAGTGTTCTCCAAAATTTTGAGTGGAATTTGGAATCACGATCAGACACGATGCTTGCTGGAACACCATGCAACCACATAATCTCTTGAACATACCGTTCAGCCAACACTTCCGGATTATACATTCTGTTCACGTCCAGAAAGTGAGCAGACTTGGTGAGTCTGTCTACTATCACCTAGATCACTTCCACTCAGGAATGGGTAGACTTTGTAATAGAGCACTTGGTACGTGGTGCTCAGCTTTAACCATATGACATGTTGGACAACTTGCAACCCATCTTGCAACATCTCTCTTCATGCCAACCCAATGGTAATACCGCTTAAACTCCCTATACATCTTTTTGAACTAGGATATATCGAGAACTTACATTGGTGTGACTCTTTTAGAATATGTTCCTGTAATTCTTTATCATTCGGCACACATACTCGGCCACTTACTAGAATGGTTCTATTGTTCGAGATTTGGTACTCCGATTTTTCATTCTTTGAAGCCTTAACTAGATTCTCATCTTTCTGTTAAGCCAGCTGAAACCTTGTCAACAGGTCTGCTTGATCAGTTGCACCCAATCCCAACGGTTCAAATTCAAGCCATCAAGGCATATAGCATTAATAATCCAACCATTCCAACCAGATTCTCTAAGTTTTTCTCTGCGGCAGAAGCCACTCTTTTCATGTTTAACGCATTAGCAACAAAATTAGCCTTACCAGGATGGTTGGCAATCTCCATATCATAATCTGCTACCAGTTCCATCAATCTTCTTTACCTCAGGTTCAAATCAGGTTGAGTGAACAAGTACTCCCCGCTTTTATGATCTGTGTAGATTTAGACTTTGCTGCCATAGAGATAGGATCTCCAAATATTTAGTGCAAACACCACCGCAGCCATCTCCAGATCATGAATATGATAGTTCCCTTCATGTTTTCTTAACTGTCTACATGCATAGGCTATAACTCTCCCTTGCTGCATAATCACATAACCAAAACCAACCCACGATGCATCCGTGTATACTACAAACAATTCATCCGGAATAGGCGGTGCTAAGACTGGAGTTTGAGTTAATATTTCCTTAAGCTTCTGGAAGCATTCCTCACATTCATTTGTCCATTTGAAACGAACGTCCTTCCCGTTTAATTTAGTCATCAGTTGAGCCATGCTTGCAAAACCATTGACAAATCTTTGGTAGTAACCAGCTAATCCCAAGAAGCTTCTAATTTTCGATGCGTTTTGCGGTTTTGGCAATTCTTTGATAGCCTTGATCTTTTCCGGATCAATAGACACTCTTTGATCCGAGACAACATGGCCCAAGAAGCCAATATGTCTTTTCCAGAAGGTGGACTTGCTTAACTTGGCAAACAATTGATGTTCCCTTAGGCGATTCATCACTATTCTTAAGTGATTTTCATGCTCCTCTTGGTTTTTTGAGTACATAAGTATGTCATATATAAAGATGATAACAAACTCATCTAAACAATCCTAGAACATGTTGTTCATCAGCTTCATGAAGGCAGCAGGTGAGTTCATCAGTCTAAACGGCATGACTACAAACTCAAAAATGACCATACCTTGTTCGAAGGACGGTCTTCTTTATTCATCTTCATTAATAGGAATTTGATGATAGCCTGATGCAAGGACTATCTTCGAGAACCAAGTTGCCCCTCTTAATTGATCCAAGAATTGATCAATTCTCGGCAAAGGGTACTTGTTCTTGATAGTTACCCTGTTTTTCCCTCAATAATCAATACAGAGTCTAAAGCTGCCATTTTTGTTCTTCACAAACAGCACTGGTTCGCGCCAAGGTGAAGTACTTGGTCGCACAAAACCTTTTTCCATCAATTCTCCCAACTGTTTCTTAAGCTCAGCCATCTCTCCCGGTGTCAATCGGTTGGGTGCTTTAGACAATGGTGTTGTTCCTGGCTCGAGCTCAATAGAGAAAGGGTCAGATCCATCCCAATTCAGTTAAGGATTGTAATACATCCTCAAACTCCTGAGCTACCGGAATATCACCCAACTCAGTATCCTGACCAACTTCGACCGTTTGGATAGTTTCCAAGTATGTTTCACATCCCTTTTGGATTAACATTTCAGCTTGGATCATTGATATCACAAGACTTCCACTCGTTAGACGTATGTCTTGATACTACAACACTCCTTGGGCCATTTCAAATTTCATCCAGCCTCGTGACAATCGAGATGTACCTTATGCTTTCCAAGCCAATCCATCCCAAGAATCACATCATATGACTTCACATGACATACAATCAGATCAGTAGGAAGAATTATCCGATCTACCTCCACCGGTACGTTCAGTACCTTCCCCAATGTTTCCATGACTTGGCCTCCCGCAGCCTTAACCAAGCCATAATCAACTTTTAGTTCCATCGTGAACCCTCCTGGACCATCTAGATCCCGTCTCACAAAACAGCGAGTAGCCCCCAAATCGAATAAAACATAGGTTACTACACCACCCATACTTATGGTCCCTACACATTCATTCAAGAATGCTAAGGTTCCATACAATTTTTATTTTACAAGCACATTCTAACTTAGAGATTTTAAAGATGAGTGATAGGAACGCACCAGTAATCGGTCTCACGGATGTGCTTGTGCCCGCATCATCTCCAGACATTGCGTACGCCCTCGGCAGTATAGCTTGCCGATTTGCTGGCGGTGGCAGACTTTAATTTGCATGTTTCCTTGTCTGTTGTACCAGCTTCAGACAATACGACTTGATATGTCCAGCCTCACCACAATGGTATCAAACTCTTGGACTATTGTCCTTCCCTTGAACCATCGATCTTGGATCTTTTTCTGGACAATTCCGCACTTGATGGTTCCTACCCCCGCAATGATGACATGCCCCAGATGCAGCTCTACACTTCTCTACAGTACATCTTCCCACACTTAGGACAAGGTCCACGCCTTACAAAGTTTCCCGGACCACTTGCTTTATTAAATTTTCTTTTCTTATTCCCCACATGGTTCGCGACTGGTCCATACATTATAGGGGTTTGTTTTCCCAACAGTCTAGCTTCTACTCCCATTCCATACTCCAACATGGCAGCCTTTTTAACTAACTGCCAAACCAACGAGAAGTTTCAAACCAAACATTGGTTCTTGATTTCAATCCTTAGGCCTCTCATGAACCTACGGACTTGAAATTTCTCATCGTCTAAATCACGAGCAGCATATCTTCCGAGACGATTGAATTCTGCCTCATACTCACTCTCGCACCGTTCTGATGCCTTGGTGCAATGCTAAGAATTCACCTTCTAATCGATCAAAAGCTTCTTATGGGAAATACTTCTCCCTAAAATTCTTACAAAAACTTTCCCACAAGTTGATATGCCTTCGAGCCGAGGCACTCAACCACCAAACATGTGCATCACTGTCTAGGTAGTGCACAACTAGATCTTTCTTGTATCCTTCAGGACAAAAGATACTTTCAAAATTTCTTTCGATTATGGACACCCACATATCCACTAATATCGGATATGTTCCTCCCGAGAAGAACTTTTTGCCCAAACGTTGCATGTAGTCCATCACCTTAATGTAAGAAGGATCTTCCTCAACAACAACATCATCTTCCAATTCGGCATCAGGTGGATTATCCACCACTTGCGGTTGACCTACTGGAGAAGCTCCAACTCTAGGAAGTCTCTCTAGCACTTGTGCTAGCAAAGTCAAGACCGTCTCAAGTCCCACTTGTGCGCCACCCACTGCACCACCAACTCCACCAGTAGGCGTATTTACATCACCACCCGCATTTGAATTTCTGGCAACATTGCCTTGATTCCCATTGCCAACATCAACCGGATTCTCATTGTTATTTTGTGCCATATGCAAATAGATTCAATGAGAAGTCAGCCTCAAGACTATCTTTTCACACACACAGAATGGCAATGAGGAGTCTTACCGTGGTAAAGACAACTGGAAGGATGGATTTTTCCCACTAACCCATCTATTCTAGAACCTTATCCTAGAATCATCATTATGCTCTGATACCACTTTGCAACATCCGGACTATATTGTCCTGATAGGCCAAACGCCTTAATGTTTGGAAATCCAAAAATGTTCAATTGTCCGGAAATCCAAATGATAACATGCTCTAGAGGTTTAGTCTTTTACTTAGCCATTTTCATGCATTTTTCGTTTCTTTCAAAGTTCTTAATTTAAAACATGCATTCTTATTAGATAGATTCAACTAGTATACTTCACATGCGAGTTTGCTATACAAGCTAATACATTGCATTGAAACTACTAAGTTTAGTCTACCCAAAAATATATATATATTCCACCATCCCTTCCATAATTTTGCCTCTATTCCTCGTGGTGCTCATTCCTAGCATTACCTGCGACCACAAAGGAGGCATAAGCAATACACTTTGCTTAGTGAGAACGGTTTAATCTGTCCCACTTAACACATAAACAGATTGGTTCCCTAAGAACATCAACATTGAATAATAAACCGACTGACTAGACTATCTTGGTAATTTTTATTCACCCAAATCAACCATTAATCTAGCCCACAGACTGACTAAATTGCCTGACCATCCGGGTTACCTGAATCGATCACCAGTCTAGCCCACAGAGTGACTTAACTGCCCTGGCCATCTAGATTATCTAGATTGATCAACAGTTTAGCACACAAGAGGGCACTTAAGCCTATACTATCGGCACTTAGCCGATACAGTATGGATACAGCACACATGGCCATTCTACGGTTCTACGACCAACCCAAAACATGTATCTGGTCACACAGTCCATTAGATCATGTATACGGCACACATGGCATCCAAAATGGAATCATAGCCTTCATATAACATCAATCCAGCCAGAAAGGCTATCTAGATCATGTATACTGACCACAAAGGTCACATAACAGCACTATGGCCTTCACACAACATGTATCCGGCCACAAAGGCTATCTGGATCGTGTCCAACAACCATAAAGGTCATTATAACATAGAAAATAGGCACTCAAGGCCACTAGACTATCACGCAGAAAGTCTAAGCTTCGGATAATCACACTCACCATTGAAATCGTCCCAAACTGACTGATTTCTTCAGTTCACGGATTTCTCAAGCTCAACAGACTGGTTCTCACGGTTTGATTCTTCAAAACTAGAACTTTCGCCTTCTATGGGAGCTTTCTCTCTTAAGACTGATATTTTCGTGATGAAGAGAATAAGTAACCCAAAGGTGAAGAAATATGGCTTGACCAACTTAAAATCGGTCCACTCAGAACATGGCACGTCCTGCTTGCGCATTTCTAGACTGGCACACTACTCCAACCAGACACACATTGTACTCGCTGGCAACCACTATTCGTATAAGACAGACTGACTGCTCGCTGGCAACCTGTTCCAATCAGTTTGACTAATACACTGCTCGGACATATTCTAAATTTTCCCGAGAACTAGCTTATTTATCTGCATGATAATCAACTATGCGCAACATCAGGTAAACCTGCGCATTGTTCAGTTAATATACGTGCATCTTGATTGATCCTCGACCAGTCTGTAAATTTTCTCAGAAAATTGTCCCTTAAATGATTTTCTCTGCATATTAATGCATCTTCCAGTCTAACCACTCGGTTCTTGACTGATTCATTTGCACATTTGATTCCCAGCACCTTGATTATGATCTAACCAAGATCTGATCTTCGATCTTCTTTGATCGATCTTCGTAAATGGACATGATGCTTGTCAAGCATCATGATCATCTTTCCCAATCATGATATGAGGACGTTTTTATAAGCCATGGTCGCATCCAACCCAACAGGTCCAAGCCTTAGCTATCATTACCCCCTACATAGTATTAGTGACAATTTTTAGGTTTCCATCAGAAGACATTGAAATGTCTGAGGAGTCACTGTCCTATTTATTATTAATTATAAAAGTTAATAATAAACAAGCCAATGCTTAAACATTCAAACCGTTCATTAATTCTTCCCATCCAACTTATAAGAACTTCGACACTTAGTCAATTTTTTGCATTTCTCATGAACCAACTTAACTTTCATTCAATTCTTTCGATTTAATGCTTATCTTTAGGATTTTAACCTCTATGATAGGAGCATTAATCTTTTTTTCTGTCCATCCGAACAATACTCTTTTACTTAGTGGTTTTTGGGTGCTACACCGAGCCCAGCTCGACAACTACTCGAGCCAAGGCTGGGCCCAACTCGATCACCCGACTTGATCACAACTCGAGCCAAGGACGAACCTAGCTCGATCACCAGGCTCGATCATAGCTCGAGCCTAGGCCGAGCCCAGCTCATCACCCGGCTCGATCTCAGCTTGATCTTAGCTCGAGCCAGACTTCTACGCCAACTCAAGCCAGACTTCTTCACATATCAAGCTGAACCACATGAATCTTAATCATTTGTATTTTAGTGGTTTAGGGTTTTTCCTGAACCACTATATAAACACTAAACACGCCTCCATTTAAAAACCCTGAACCACTATATAAACACTAAACACGCCTCCATTTGAAACTTATTCTTTATCTTATTTTCTTACTTTTGGTTTTTTCTTTGTTTTTGCTTTTAAATATTTTTGGATGATCAAACCAATATCTTTCTATAAATCATGTTTTTGTTTATCATTTCTTTTGATTTATGATTAGTTTGATATCATTTATCAAGAGATTGAATTTGATTGTTTCTAAATCTGTTGTCTAGGAATTAGCTCGTGCTTGACGTATGTTAAACTTCTAGGTAGATCACGGAGGATCATTGATCATTTACCCCCACCCTTCGGGACTTTCATTCTCTGATTTTATTCTAGTTTTATTTACTCACCTCTTTTACATATTGCTCTTCTTGTTTAGCTTTTGTTAATGCATGATAGTTCATAACATCTGTTTTACTTCCAGATTGTTCTATTTGTTTAGGATTGTTAGTTAAACCTTTTTAATTACGTGGTTGCATCTAGATTGGTTAATAGTTTCACCTGATTGGATTGACACCCTATTAAACTACAATGACATGATAGTATAATAGGAATTGAACTAGTAAAAATCTTACTATCAATTTTGCGTCGTTGCCGACTGGGTTTTTCTTTGTTACATTCAAGATTTTCGACCTATTGAGATCAAGTTCATCTTCTCCATACCTTCTCACTTTGTTTTCCTTGTTTTCAGGTACTTACAACACTAATTCCAGTGTATGAACCTGAGAAGCAGAGGACCAAGTGACTTAATTCCATCGTTGATGACATTCGTGCTCTTGAAAGGGAACACACTCGGGCTAGACGAGAATAAGAACGTTTGGATCATTTAAGGCGGTTGGATTTGCAAATGGAGAATAATAACAACAATGTGCCTCCTGGTAGGCGACTTATTGGTGCTAGTGATGCTCCAAACATCCACACTCAACGGCATGGGATTGCTACACCAGCTGTTAACAACAACAATTTCGAAATCAAGCACAACTTGATTACGATGGTTAAGGCGAAAAAATTTCACGGGCTGTCAATGGAGGACCTTCTTGATCATCTTGACGAGTTTGATAGGCTATGTAGTCTTACTGGGAGAAGGCTCTACCTCAAGATACCATTACCTCCTAGAATAATTGCAAGAAGGCTTTTCTTGCCAAGTTCTTCTCTATGTCAAGAACAGCAAGGTTGCAAAAAAAAATCTCTGGTTTTGCGCAAAAGAGTGCTGAGACATTCTTTGAAGCGTGGGAGAGGTTAAAGGGGTATACACTGCAGTGTCCTCATCATGTTCCAGCAAAGGGTCACTTCTTAGTACTCTCTACAAAGGGGGCCTGCCGAAGATCAGGATGCTCCTTGACACAGCAAGTAATGGCAATTTTCTAAACAAGAACGGAGAAGAAGGATGGGAACTTGTTGAAAATATGCCACAGTCTGATGGGATCTACTCTAAATTATGTGATAGGACTCCAAGGGGCAGCAATGATTCTGATGACAACACTCGGCGAGACATAAAGGCTTTGAATGATAAGTTAGATAAGCTCCTTCTTGGACAGCAACAACATGTTCACTTCATCAGTGAGAAAGAGCAAGTTCAGATCCAAGCTGGGGAGACTGGACAACATGAGGAGATTAGCTATGTTCAAAATCAAGGAGGATACAATAAGGGTTTCATCAACTACTCGAATAACCCCGGTCTTTCATACCTTAGCAACAACATGGCTAACCCTCAGGATCAAGTTTATCCACCACCGCTGCAGAAAAATATTCAGCCATTCATTAATTATGCTCAGAATAGTGGTTTCGTTCCCAAGCAACAATCACAGGGTGGTTTTTCAGCCACAACCACAAGGTAGTTTTCAGCAGCAACAAGAAGTTAGTGCTCCTCTTGGTTTTGCACCACAACAACCTCCACCTCAACAATCTAATGTGGATGCTTTGGTGCAATGAAAACATCTAAGAAGCTTGGTGAGCTCAACCACCAGATGGACTCCTCATTCAATGCCATCTATGCAAAGATTGAAGTTTTGAACTCAAGGGTTACTTCTTTGGAAAGCAAGTCTACTTCCACTTATGTTTCTGCTTCAACCACAAATGGACAACTTCTGGGAAAGGCAATCCAAAACCCAAATGAGTATTCACATGTCAATGCCATCTTCTTGGGGAGTACCGATGACTTTTCTTCTCGCACTTGTCCCACTCACATCATTGAGGACAGTGTAGTTCAATTTGGGGGGGGGGGATTTGAGCTTAAATGGAGCTAAAAATGCAAGTTCTGTAAAAACTGATTCTTTGACATGAACGAAACCAGAGTTAGCAACCAACATCAAGCCTATTTTTGCTGAAAAACTATCTGTTTCAAAGGAGAAGGAAACACCTTTTGTCCCACCACCTTATATTACAAAGTTGCCATTTCCATCACGGTTCAAGAAGGATATAATGAAGAAATACCCAAAAATCTTTGAGAAATCCATGAAGGAGGGTGAAACTCAAAGAATGTTGGTACCAAATGATGAATGCAATGCCATGATAGAAGCAAGAAAATCCTGCCTCATTCACTCTACCATGCTCACTAGGTCAATTGACCTTCAACATATGCCTATGTGATTTAAGAGCATCCATCAACTTGATGCCTCTCTTTGTTTCCAAGAAGATGGGGTCCAATGAGTATAACGCCTCCAACATATCTCTTATTTTGGATGATAGATCCATTAGTAAACCTCATGGACTTTTGGAGAACTTGCCTATGAAGATTGGGAGTGTAGAGATACCCACATACTTTGTGGTTTTGGATATGGACAAGGAACTAAAAGATCCATTGATCTTGGGAAGGTCATTCTTAGCTACGGTTGGGGCTGCGATCAGTGTCAAGAAGGGCAAAATCAGGTTGAACATGGAAAATGGTCCAAAGATGATCTTCAACATCAAGAAAAAACAAAGAAGCCTACAATCCAAGGTCAGCTATTCACTATCAAGGAGATGAATAAGTAAAATCATGAAGATGGCTACTCAAGCAACGATTCATAAGAGTATGAGTTGATGAAGGACTCAAACAAGGTTTCAAAGCATAAAGAAGCATTTGGGGGTGTCAAAGAATCAGATGCAAAAGTTTTTGCAAAATTAGAGGAAACCAGAAAATTGAGGCTGGCAACTAGAGTGAGCAAACTGCCCACTTCAGGAGAATCCGACTTTGAGCTCGAGCAGCAGCTTGAGCACCAACTCGGCCATATCCCACTTCAGCAACCCATTTTGGGCATAACTTTCTCTGAAAACAGTTTTGAACCTCCAGTCCCAACAATGGCCCAAATAATGGTGATCAAGTGCCCTTCTTCAAATCAAGACTCAAGTTATTTCCAGGGAAGCTGAAGTCAAAGTGGTCTGCCCATTATCGATCAAGGAAGTTCTGCCTTATGGTGCCATCACTATGATTACAAAATTTGGGGAAGAATTCACAGTGAATGGTTAAAGGGTAGAACCTTATCTGGCTGATAGAGTCATTTCAAAAGGGACCTCGGTTCTCCTTAGCGAACCGTCTCAAGGTTAATAGAATTTAAAAAGGAAATTAAGCTTAGTGACTTTAAACAAGCTCACTTGGGAGAAAGTCCCAGGTTTATCCTTGTACATAGAATTTTTCTTTCAAATTCATGATTAGTTTTTCTATTAATGGTTGTAAGTTTTTGTTTGGTTTTGGTGTTTTAGGTACCATAGGATCATGTCTTGGATACTTGGTAAATGGAAAAAAAGAAATAAAAATTCACTCGTCCAACAACTTGGAATTATCAACAGAGCATCGCCTCGTGCGCAGCTCGAGTAGCCAGCTCGATCATGAGCTCAAGCCCAAACAATTTCACATCAAACCAGGAACAACTCGATCAATTGCTCGCAAACATATCAATTAAATGGCACAATAGCGAGCTTAAGCACACGAAAGACGAGCATGACGCAATCATGAACTCGAGCAGCCAACTCGAGTACACAAGTGTAACGGCTCGATCACCTAGTGAGTAGTTGCTAGCCCGACCAAGCTCGATCACACACATGTCCCCCACTATTTTTCACATCGATCCAAGGACAAATCTTGATCAACACTCACATAAACTCATGCCAAGTGAAGACAAGGGAGTGTTCGCTCCAACTTTTCAGAAGATTCCCTACAAAGCTCATCTCCTCCACATGTTCTCAAGACCACACCTCCATCACAAGCTCCAACCACCAATCTCCTCCATGCAGTTTTGGCCAAAATTCTACTTAAGGGAGTCCAAACCTTTCTTCTCTCCTCCACTATCGATACATTTGATAAAAGTTCTTCAAGTCTTTCAAAATTTCCCATATTTTCTCTCTATTTCAAACTGATTTCTTTGCTTTCTCATGCATCTAATTCAATTTTCATTAGCTCTTAGAGTAATCCTTTCTTCTTTATTCCATTAAAGCTAAGGTATGGTTCTCAAGCACTAATTTTCGTATGCACTATTCACCCAAGAGAGAAATTCGATTTTTCTCAACTTTCATGAATACTCAAGTCTCCTTAGGCTTAGATAATCAATGGTAATGGTTGTATGATTTTGAGGTTCATTGTTCACTGATTTTTTAATTTTGGAATATTTTAATTTAGGGTTCTTGAGAATGGCCTTTAGACAAGTTTAGAGGAAATGACAGATTGTGGTTTCTATGGCTTATTGTTGATGTATATCGTTTCAGCAGTGGCATACATGAAATCATGCTCTGATAACCTTTCAAACCTCTCTGTATATAAGGATTCTTCTAGCTCCCACACTCGAGATGATTGAGGTACATCTTACACCTTTGTACAGACATACGTTTCATTTTCTGTTTTACATTGTGATTATTTATTATCTAGTCCTAAACTCTCCTATGAATTTCTCTTATACTAGGGACTGTGTAATTTCAGTTTTGGGGAGGGTTTAGGAAGTATCTAATCACTGTTATTTGTTTTCTTATTTCAATTTTGCATCTAAGGCACATAAAAAGTATAAAAATCTGAAAACTTTTTCAGAAAACCATAAAAATCTGGAAACTTTTTCAAAAATCGTTTTCTAAAAAAACAGAGTGATCATGTAGTTGTATTAGCTTGTTAGGATTGTGGTTAAGTCTGTCAATTGCAATTGCATGGGGAACTAGGATGATATCAACCTTGTACTTGTGCTACTTCATTAGATAATGTCAATGCGCTGGTTATTAGTTGTCTAATGTGTTCTGATTAAGTTTGAACTAAGACTGAACCATACTTGGAATGTGAAATCTTGTAAATGTGCTGCTTCATTACCAAATTTCAGTGCCCTGGTTATTAGTTGTCTAATGTGTTCTGATTAAGCTTGAACTAAGACTGAACCATACTTGGAATGTGAAATTGCATGATCTTTTCTTTTCTTAAGCATTTTGTGATATGAAATTTATCTCTACTTATTGGAACCCCAAATGGACATTTAATTATCATGTTTATGCACTGGCTTTGAACTCATGGGTAGTATATACATATTTTGATTATCTTCTACCATTTCACCACTCTTGTTAATCCAAATAGACTCCCCACCCTTGAACTTAGCCTTCTTTCAAGACATTTATCTATTACTGAGTGTTAAGTGGATCTCTTTAAACAAGATAGATTCACCATGATTCATAAGCTTTTGGAGGCAAATAAATCATAGTTCTTTTTTGGTTTTAAAGATGGGTTTTTGTCCTTTAGGGATTAGAATTCATCATAAGCTTATATTCTTTAAGAAAAAATTCTTCATGGTTCTCTTTCCCTTTTTCGATTCAACATGAAACTTAGACTCACAAGAGACAAGTTTTCATGGATCTCTTCTTTGGAGATGAAAGAAAGATGGATTCATCAAGCCCTTTCACTTCGACCTATAAGGGCAAAGTTTCCCTTGTAAACAAGCTTTAAAGAACTTTTTTCTCCTTCCTTTCATCTCACAACCGAATAAAACTTTAAAAACAAGAAGTTTCTTTTCTTCAAAACAGATTTTAGAGCTTTAAAAAGAGCTTAATCAAGGAAAAAGCTTCAAATCATTTTTCCAGCCTTTAAAATAGTATAAATGTTTCAAGAAAATTGAAAGACTTAGAGAAAAGAAGCTATAAACCCATATTTAAAAACCATAAGCTATTGTTTCAAAAAGAAAATTTTAAAGCTTTGAAAAACATAAAACAAGGGAGGAAAGCTTCAAATCTTTTTTCCAGCCTCTTAGAATATAATAAATACTTCAAGAACATTGAGAGGCTAGGGAAAAGAAGTTTTAAACCCATATATAACCGTTTGAAATCTAAAAACACTGATTAAAAGGCTTGAAATTTCTGAAAAACAGATTTAAGTAAAACCAGAAGCTCAAGAATACATTTGACAGCCTTAAAAACGTTTTGAAAGATAAAGCTAGACCAAATAAAATGAAAAGTAGCAGAGATGAGATTCTCTAGGACCTATTGCTCCGCTACCATGTTGAGATTTGAGAGATTATATCATGAAGAATGTAAGAGAATGGTTTGAGAATGTAGAGAATGAGATATTTGAGTATAGAGAGTTTTGAGAGAATTTGTGAGTTTATTGAAGAAAGATTATTTCTCCCAACTTAAACATTTTACAAGAGACTCTTGGTCTTTTTATATAGATTACGAGATATGAAAACCCTAAAAACATTAAGAGATTTCACCCAAAAACATAGAGAAAATGGGGGACTAAGCTGCAATATATTTGAATATTTTAGGGAGCACTCTTGCTTTTTCTTTTGCTTTTTGAACAACATGGAGAAACCTTCTCCATAATGAATCTAGCCTCTTTTATGGCTTTGTTCATTTCCAACGGCTCATTTGCCTTATAGTCATGTGAAAAATTAGTCTCCCTTATTCTTGCACTTTCAGAATGTTTCCTAATGGTAGATGCACTAATTTTGCACATAGTTATTCTTTGCCGAAATCTTTCACAAGAGTTCCTTTTGGCTTTACTAGTGTATTCTGGATTACACTAATTTTGCACATCCAAAATACACTACTTTTCCACATCCCATAATCTTGACTTGGCTTCATATCTTGAGTCTCTGAACTTTGTGCCCTAATTTTGTACATCTTTATAACTTACCCTAATATTGAACATCTTTTGAAAAGTGGCTAAAGGTTTTTGGATGTGATGAAATCTTCATTTTATAAGTCAGCTTGCTAGGTTGCAAGTTGAACATGTGTTGTTCAGCTCGCAAGTTGGCGAGCTAAACTTGTGAGATTCAACTCGCTAGTTGGTGAGATGAACATGCGTTGTGTAGCTCGCCAACTGGAGAGCTGAACTTGTGTGGTTCAGCTCAAACATGTGTTGTTTAGCTCGAAAATTGGCGAGCTGAAGATGTGTTGTTCAGCTCGCCAACTGGTGAGCTAAACTTGTTTTGTTCAGCTCGCCAACTGGTCTCTAACAACTTGTTTTGGCAAGCTCAAACATACATTGTTTGAGTCGCTTTTGGTTTACCGATTCCTAATGTATATTTTTGTTTAGTGGAGTTGTTAATTCTCTTCCGCAGCATCCGCATGACTTTTATATTGTTAGAGACCTTCTCAGAGGTGGTCTGCTTTATTAGGATCATTTCTCTCCGCAACACATTCGCAACGCTGTTGCTTATCACAACGCCCGAACTCGTCCTAACATTGTTGGAGAAGAGGAGGAAGAATAACCGGCAATGGAAAACTTCACCCCATACGAGATGCCTCCCACGAGGGATAGAGGAAGGTCACCAAGGGATGTCAATTTTGCCCTCAACGCGGGTTGTTCAACCCAAGGTGGGGGAGGATCGACTCCCGGGGAGTGTTTAAATGATCTTGACGGTATAAGCCAGATATCGATGCCTTGGCTCAAAATTTTTTTTTTTTTAACTTATCGGGCGATGTGCCGACCTAACCTTATGCTGTGGAAGGGATTGTGAGGTCGAAGCAATTAACCGTGGCTTCGCACCAGTGCATGTGGGTTAGTTTCTACATATCCGATTTCGTTTTCATGAATGTTATTACTAAATTTTTGTGGGGATTCGATAGTGTCTCCATGCGTTGGACGAGGCCTTCAGGGCACGAGAGCTAGAGGTACGAGTGGCTCGGTTCAAAGCCGAGAGGATCAAGGAAGAGAACTTTCATTTGCGGAAAGAGATGGAAGAATTGGAGCGGAGCAAGCGTCCCAAATTCGCAGCGCAATCATGTATGGTACGTGCGAGTATGTTTCGATCATGGCGGCTTTCTCGACTCGGTTTGCACCATACTGTTGGGGATTATCACGAGTGTCATGATTTCACGAGAGCCTTGTATCTAACCATGTAACCTGATTACTTGTACGACACAAAGATGAAAAAGATGTCCGATATATCAATAAGTGCGAAGATGCGAGGTCCCTGATCCCTCCAATCAAAATGGAGATCCGGGAATGGTGGGCCTTGGTTTTTGTTTCCCCAGACTCGGAAGAAACCAGTGCTGCGGTGCATGGTGACAAGGAGGCGATGGACCAGGATCCGAGACCGTTCAGTGGGTCGTGTTCTGGCCATTTTATTTACGACTCGTAAGAAGCTTATTTTCACTGATTATTTATGATTTTGGCCAAGTGTGCCCGTTTTTTAGTCTAGTAGGATTGACCGTAGGTGGCTTCAAATCCATGTCTTTTTACGGCTCTGTTTGAGTTACGTTATGTGAATATATGATAAGTTTTTGAGACAAGATTACGCGTAGTCACTTCGTATCTCGTACTATGATGATCGCTATGTCCGCTTATTCGTTTCAGATACGAGTTTTTTGAAAGGTCAAGTTTTTGGGTTTTTTGAACTTGCAGATATAAGAGAAGAGACAAATTTAAGGATCTCATATCAGTTTCATACTATGTCTAGAGATGTTAGAGACTAGTGTTGGGCTTAGGGCAAGACCTAGGTTTACTCTTAGTTTTAGGGCGTGCAGAGACTATTCTTGTTTACGTATCCCGTTTGTGATTTCAACCTGATTATGTTTCGTTATCGGAGTCTGCGATAGACTTGCATCTATCGAGAATCGAGCATCTCTCCGAAGATAATTTTTAAGTCGTTCGGAATCGCTGACCAAAATTTTGGTTTTTATAGCGCTTTTATCTTTGTGTCAGATTTATGAGAACCAATGTTACAAAAGGTTAGATGACTAGTTCGTCCATCAGGACCAATCGAAGGGTTAGAATATGGGAGCGAGTGTTTGCTCGTTTTAGTTTTGAAGTCTATGTAGATGTCATACGTACGAGTTCCGAAGTTTTTTTTGGAAGTTTGCAACGTCTCACTTTTTTCGAAAGTTCTTTTTCCGTTCGAAGGTTTTTTGTTTTAGATTGTGTTCGAGAGGATCTCTTGCAGTTCTTCAAAGGGAATGTTTGTCCTTGTGAACGAGGAAAATGTTTAGTTGAATTTTGTTAGGTGAGGTTCTCGTATGATTTCCGTTTCTGGGTTATACGATGATTTTTGTTTGTTACTTAGGCGTTTTTTTATTGGAGTCGAATATCTTTGAGAATAGTAAGAAGATACGAAAACTCTGTAAGTAGAAGTACATTTTTCATATTGCCGAAATATTTCAGAAAATATCAGGTTCGTGACTGCATATATTTTGAAATATTGGAGTCTACGAGTATACGTATATGTACGCACTCCTCTCCCCCCCCCATCCCGTTTTTCGAGAGGGGGACAGCTGTACTTTTATCGCGAAAATTTGCCTTCGCACCCTTTTTAGGGATCAAGCCGTCTCGTAGTTCAGTTTGTTGCCATGGTTTTTACTACTTTCTTGGTGATGTTTCGTCGTCCGTTTTGGCCGTGGTGGCTACAGTTGGGTCGATGAATTTTTGGGGTATTGGTTGCGTCATTCTGTATAGGTTGTTGGGCTCGGAGGCATGATTGCCTTCTTCAAGTTGAGCTATTTCTCGAGTTGAAAAACCTGGTTCATCTTTTTCTGAAGCATTTTCAGGTTTTTTTAAGCGTTTTCGGTTAGCTGCTAAGTTATATTTGCTCGTTTGGGTCTGATCAATGGTGTTTTTGTGACCCATCTTAGTTTATGCTCAGCTAAGAAGTAGTTTTTTGCCTATTTTTGACATCCTCATATTACAGATATTCCATGGGGCGTTGGAAATTTGATGCCTAAGTGGTAAGTCGATAGGACCTCCTTCATGGAATTTATCCAAGGTGTTCTGACGATCAAGTTATAGATGGAAACATGGCCGAGTACCACGAAATTGACGATTTTGGTGACTTCTTTTCTCATCTTGTTTAGAATTTAGTAGAAGATCATGTTTATGGTACGTCTTGTATGGACGAGGACTCTTGCGACCTCGAGGTCTCTTATTACAAGATCGGTTACAAGAGGTTTGTTATGAGGGTTGTTGATTCTGACAGTTTTGCTTTGTTTGAAAGTAATCGCGTTATTTGATGAATCAAAAGATGTGAAGAGAAAATGGTCGGGCCAGTTGGCACTCAATTCAGCGTTGCGATGATACATTTTTTATTGCGGAGACGCTATCTTGACATTATTACAATCCTCCGATTATCATGTTTACTCGGCGATGATTGATGTCGTTGATTTTGTCCTTAGCCCCTCCTTCGTCCTTCCCTTCCGTTCCGGGATCCTAAGGTGCGTCGTTTCCTTGCGGCGCCTGGTTAGACATAGGTAGTCGTTCAGTCTCTTTGATAAGATCTTTGATGCTGGTTATGTCTGACATTCCTCCTGCGAGTAGTTTTTTTGTTAGCCTCTCTCCAAGAACTTTAAAGCTCGTTGTGGAGTGACTGTTTGTTTGGTGGAACTCGTATAAGGTGTTTCGTCATAAGAGGTGTTTCGAGTCCAGATGTTACCCGATGATCTTCCTTGTTTAGACGACGAGTTGATAGCGTAGTTATGCGCTCCCTGAAGATCCTCTCCCTCGTGATGGACATACTTGTCATTATGAGGGTTTTTTTTTCTCCGCTTGAGTGTCTTTTGCGGATGCCATAGCCAACTTATAATTTTGCTATAGAACTTTCATCTCTTCTTTGTTGGTGATGAAATATTTGGCCTTATGAAGAGAATCCTGGATCAAACGCGGTTTTTTGAGAGAGATTCACTTTCTGAATTTTGACTGGTACTAGAGAGTTTTTTAGAGCGCGTTTATGGCGACCTTGTCGCTAGTCTTGCTGACTCTCGACATTACGATATTGAATTGTTTCATGATATCTCAAAGAGATTTGTCCACCCTCTAAGACAAGCTCCACAGATTAACATTGGAAGTTTCCCTATCCATAAACATGGAGTACTGTTTGAGGAGTTCCACAGAGATTTCTCGGAAGTTTTCGATGGAGTTGCGTTTTAATCGAGAGAACCATTCAAGAGCCGCTCCCTGGAGGTTGTCGACGAAGTAGAGGCAGAAGTCTGCATCTTTTTCACCCTCCTTAAGTTTGGACCTTGCCATCGCGATTTGAAAGGTTTGTAGATGGGCTTTCGGATCAGTGGTTCCATGATACATGGGATTTCAGTTTTTCCGTTGTTGGAGATTCGAGCCTTAGTTATACGTACCATAAATGGTGTTTTCTGGGCTTCCTCAAGAAGTCGGTCGGTCTCCAGTGTCGCACTGGTAGCGTGATGAATTTTTGATTTTACCACTTGGACTTCCTCGGCAGTTTTTGCGATATAGTGGTAGAGATCGCGAATTTTATCGAATTCATCGTTAATGGCCTTTGGAGCTTGTCGGCGTTTATCTCGGATTTTCCGAGCCTGCTCCTCGGATGGTTTCTCTTGTTTAACCCAGAAGACATGTTCTTCTTCTTCTGTCATGGGTTTGTCGAATAGCTGATATTTCCGAGTCGAGTGGTTGCTTCTTCTCCTTGGGTGTCGCTCGGCGTGGTTCTCTTCTATTTCTCTTTCTAAATGCGGAAGGTTCTTGATAGTTATCAATGTTGCATCAGGGGTGATTTCGTCGAGCCTTCTTTCGTGGAGCTTAGTAGATCCACGTGGAAAGATGAATCTTGTTCTCGCGGTCAAGGTTTCAACCTTCTTAGCGAGAGACCTTGTTAGTTTATCTGTTCTTCGACTTCTTTTTGAGAGTCGAGAACATTTTCTTCATCTCTTTGAATGACAAAGTATTTGCCTCACTGTTGAATGCGGTAACATTTGTCGACAAAGTTCTATCAACGTTGTTGTTTGGTGGAGAACCATAACGAGCTGGTTGGTCGTTTTGATTTTCAGTAGCCCTATCTGAACTTGTTGTTTGACGTTAAAGAAATCGCTTGTCCCGTCCTTCTAGCACAAAATTATGGGAAACGAAATTCGCATTATCAATTTCTGTTAGTTAGAAAAAATCAGAGAAACCCATATTTCCCCGAGATCCCAGATTTCTGTGAGTCAAACGTAAATAAGACTAGAGTACGAAAACAAGTAACAAGAACATTAATTTAACAATACAAAAGAGGTCAAAAGAAATCTTATTCTGAATCTCATGAACGTGTTACAATCAGGCGATAGCCTCATCCGTAAGAACTGACAACAAGTATCCTAGATCTAACAACAAAGACTTTGAATAACCTAATCGAGTCGCAGCTCACTAATGAGAATGGAAAAATAATTTAAAGACCTAGGTACTTCGGTATGGAGAATTGAACATGTGTTGCTCTTCCTCTTCGTCTCTCTTATGTAGGTTTCAGGGTCGATTTGTCTTCCTTTTCCGCCTTCCATTCTTCTGCGAAAATTTTCCTTTTCAAGTTTATTCTTCAGCGGAAATCTTCCTTTTCCGCATTTCTTCCATTTCTTTACAGCTTGTGGGACAAGTCAATGCCGTCATTGCGCTTAGGCTAGATTTTTGTCTAGAATCGTAAATGGGCCGTTATCGTGTTTTAGGCCTCGTTGGACCGTTTTACTGCTTAGGAAATTTTTACAGTTCTCATCTAAGAACCATCCTTTTTCACAATGATACGATAGAAACTCTGGGAAACGGTGATATCAATCGTATATGTGAGATGACGTCTGCGTTTAAGTTAGCCATTATCCTTTATTAAGATTGATAAATATGGGCGTGTCCTTATGACCGTTATGAAGAATGACGGTCTTAATCATATAGTCAAGATACGAAACGATAAAAAGGAGGTTCGAGATGCAGCTGAACTTTTGATTTTGAGCTTGCCAGTTAGCGAGCTGAACATGCTTTGTTCATCTCGCCAACTGGCGAGCTAAACTTGTGTGGTTCAGCTCGCCAGTTGGCAAGTTAAATGTCCGTTGTTTAGCGTATGTATTTTTCGTTTCTGTCGAGGTCTTTCGTGTTTCTTGGATATCGATTTCAAGTATGCTAGTCTTGATCTCGACAATTGACGTAAGCAGATTATCTTGCCTCGTTAAAATCTTAGTGATAGGAAAACCCGGTGGGACAAAACCTTCTTGACTAAGGACAAAATACTACAGAGATAATCGCTTCGTTGTTCAATGATTGTTGTCTGATTCTTCTGAAGCGCATTCCCTGTGGTCTTTCGGAAGTATCAAGACTTCAGTTAGTTTTTTTTATCGGAATTGTTGCGGTTTGGTGCTTGCATCAATGATTGCGAGACATCAATTTCCTTTTCGCGTCTAAAAGTCAGATATTTTAATTATAAATCGAAGAGTAGCGATTTTATGTTACACGCCTCGTAATATCTATTTATCTAGGGTTTTACCTTGGTAATGTAATATCACATCATAGATGCATAGTAAGACATCATTAGCCTTAAATATAAAAATTTCTCGATATAAGAGTTTAACCGTATTTTACACGACTAATATATGTAACAGCTAAATTATTGTTTATCATTCGGTGGGTTATTCTAAGTTTCTTAGACAGTAATAAACGAACACTATGGCTGAGTTATCTTACTAAATGATTGGTTTTTCTTTGTGGATGTTTGAGTTATGTTTTTCTACTTTACGATTGAGTTATAATTAGTTTACGACTAAGTTATGGTTATTTTTGAATAATTTAGCTTCGAGGTAACTTTAAGAGTTCGTGATAAATTACAGAAATTATGAATTCTAAATAGTCAGTACGAAAATAAAATAAAAACAGCTAATGATAAATAAAAAAGTAGAAAATAATATCCTGACAACATTCCACTTGAACTTTAAAAAACCGAAACGAAAAAACATTAAATAGACAATCAAGAAACATACATACCACTAGCAAACTGTTCAAAGAAAAAATAAATCTCATCACCATTTTCCATCAGTAGTTGAAAGTAAAATTAAAAACAAAACAACATTAATTCTCGATATAATGGATTTCAACAAAAACGAGTGAAATAACCGAATGAGGAGTTTTCGTAGGGCTGAGTCGCTTGGTGTCATATAGGAAGCGAACCTTGTCATAATCTACCTTTTCCTTTTCACAATATGTATCCATTAATTTCTTCAAAGGTGTATGAACACTCATCACGAGTTCATATTTGTATCCTTATTTTACATAATTTAAACTATCAATAAAAGCAAGAAAAAATATTAAATGTTAATTTTATTTTGTATAAGGTAATGTTGATTAGAAAGAGATAAGAACAGACCTCTTCGTTCCCAACTATAAAAGTAATTTTGTTGGCATAAATTGGTTCATTCCCGACACACGAGAACATGTCGTCACCGAGGATCTAGCCACTGAAGAGAGAGAGAGAGAGAGAGAGAGAGAGAGAGAGAGAGAGAGAGAGAGAGAGAGAGAGAGATGTGGAAAACAAAATTCGCACAGTCGATTACCGTTAGTTAAGGAAAAAAAATAAACCCAAATTTTCTTAGAGGTTCCAGATTTCTGAGCCAAACATAAATAAGATCAGAGTACAAAAGTAAGTAATAAAAACACGAGTTTAAGAATACGATGAGGGAAAAAGAGTTTCTTATTATGAATCGTGTGAGTGTGTTATAATTAGGCTATAGTCTCAGCCGTAAGAACTATTGACGAGTATCCTAGATCTAACAACAGAGACTTTGAATAACCTAATTGAGTCGCGGCTCACTAGTGAGAATGTAAAAATAATCTAAAGCCCTAAGTATTTCAGTGTGGAAAATTGAACATCTGTGCTCTTCCTCCTCATCTCTTTTATTTAGACTTCAGGTTTGTCCGTCTTCTTTTTCAGTCTTCCATTCATTCGTAGAAATCTTCCTTTCTCAATTTATTCTTCGGGAGAAATCTTCTTATTTCGGATTTCTTCCATTTCTTCACAGCTTGCGGCACAAGTTACGACCATCATTGCACTTGGGCCGAATTCTCGTATAGAATTGTAAGTGGGCCGTTATCATGTTTAAGTCCTCGTTGAGCCGTTTTACAGTTTAGAAAGTTTTTATAATTCTTATCGGAGAACCGGCGTTTCGTACGATGATACGATAGAAACCGTGCGAAACGATAATATCGATCGTATAAGTGAGATAACATTGGCGTTTAAGTTTGTAGTTATCATTTCATGCGATTGATAACTATAGACGCATCCTTATGACCATTCCAAAGTTATAGGAAATAATCATATAAATAAGGTAACTTCGGTGATTTAGATAACCGTAGCCATTTTACATAGGAAATAATTGTATAGTTAAGATAATACTCGATGTTTTAGCTAATTATTATTGTTTTATACGATGAATTTCATACGAAAGGATTTCAGGATTCTTTCGGAAGTCATAGAAAATAATCGTATAGATAAGGTAACTTCGGTGATTTAAATAACCAAAATCGTTTTATATGATTAATTCGGGACTTATACAATAAGAACGAGTTTTACGTGTTTTATTGCAGAATTCTAACGTAAAATCTGAATGATATGAAACAAGATATGGGAGGTTCGAGATGAAGTCAACTCGCCAGTTGTTCGAGATGAAGTCAGCTCGCCAACTGGCGAGCTGGACTTGTGTGGTTCAGCTTGCCGGTTGGCGAGCTGAACATGCGTTTTCCATCTTGCCAACTGGCGAGATAAACTTGTTGATATCACTCGATTTTTATGTCTTTTAGTGAGTATTTATACTTGCTATTTGTCATCATTTAAGTATTTTCTATGTTTTGTTTTGTATATATTCATGATTCCACGTATTTTGGACGTTATGGAGCAAACACGTGGTGTTTTCCACAAAATAGATGCAATTTGACGAATGAAGAAGCAGAGTTCAGCAGAAAAGAATAAAGTTGATCGACATTTGGAGATTTTTATATGAATGGAATGGGCTGAGACTTTAACTCAAACTGTCCACGTGAGTTAGCTTTCATACGAAAATTATTTGAGGTCAATGCTGTCTCACATAAGAAGTATGTGCAGCACGTGATGGAGCAGATCGATCGATCCACACTTGGATCGACCGATCCTGAAGAATATTAAACTTCCGTAAGTTTGGATCGATCGATCCACACCTGGATCGATCGATCTGAGTGCTCGAGAATTATTGAAGAATGCCAAAAAGACGTTTCCGTCCTCAAGACTTATTTTAGGTTTTCCTTATTAGATTTTATTTTTTTGAACTCTATATAAGTGAGAAGTTTAGGTTTATATATTTAGAGAGACACAGAAAAAGAATAGATATTAAACACAGAACAGAATACAATTCATTATTTTGAGAGCTTTTCTGAGAGAGACAAATTCTGACACATGTATTTTGGAGAAGAATTCTGAACTCTCTTATTACTTTTATTAAATTATGGTTTTTGAATATGCTTTCTCTATTGATGATTGTTGATTGCTTGGCTATGTCTGAGTAGTCTCTTTGTTATGTTTTATGGATTTTCGAGGAAAAATAGGTTTTGATGGTTAGGGTTTGACTTTAATGGATTTAAATTGTTAGGTTCTTAGTTTAGATTTGTTATCATTGCTTGAATTAACTTGATCACCTAGTTCATGATTTTAGGTTAATAAATACAAAGGGATTTGGTTTATTCAATCTGACCTAGTCTATATGAATAAGTATCTTTGCTTGCGGGAGTATTGTCTTATAATGCTTATGAACATATCGAATATGTTATCCTTGCATGATTTAATTATATATTTTTGAGATCTAAGATTTCGGGAGAAAGTTAGTCTTTATTTCTAGAAATTCTATCTTAGGGGTCTAATACTTCGGGAGGAGATTAGTCTATTGTCGTTTTTTGAGTTGATAACTATTTTCATTGTTATTCTTGCTTGTCAACCTGAATCTCAAACCTGAGTACCTGTGGAAAGTCCCTATCGCCTAGCGTGTTATTCTATTAGTTTACTTTTAATTATTCGCTTTACTTTCTAACCGTTTCGAAAACATTCACTCTTTTTTATTATCTTAGCTAGAATCAACTTTTAACTGAGAGTCGTACAGTCTGGTCTCTGTGGGATCGACCCTTTACTATATACTACAAGGATCTGTTCTCTACAGTATAGATTTAGGATTAAAACCTGAACCTATCAGATTTTTGGCGCTGTTGCCGGGGACCAATACAATGCCTTTTAAGTTTTTCGTAGAGTCTAGTCTAAGATTTTTATTTTATTAGCGATCTCGTTCTTTCTGCTTGTTTTTGTATTGAAGGTGCATGACCAGGAGATCTGATAAATCACCTGAACTTCTTAATCTCAAAAACGAAAAACGCGCACGATTAGAATGTACAAACCGAAAGTCTAGAAGAAGTGCTAGTTTATCCATACCAGTGGCTGACAACGTCATTCTGAATCCGATCATTCCCTTTTTTCAGAATGCCCAAATCCCTCCAGACTTGGAGCAGATAGGATAGTTGGCGCTAGACCAACAAGAAGGTAACGGCAATCAAGTGCCACCGTTAAATCTGGAAAGAGATGCAATCCGAAGAGCTGAAAAAACCAATCTAGGCGATGAAAATAGCGAACAAGTCCCACCTGGACTGAATCGAAATCGCCCACCTCACCAGAACAAGGTACTTGTTGGCGATTTGACAAACCCTAAAGCCTTCCTGGTCAATTGGAATGCCCTCCACCCTCCACAGCCTAAGAGACAGGACTACCAGTTCCCGTTTCAGCTTATCCATTTGCTACGACAAAACCAGTTTCATGGCTTGTCTACCGAGCATCCTATGGATTACATTTATAGTTTCAAAGACATTTGCAGCACAACTCAGCTGAATGGAGTCTCTAAAGACTTTTTGCGTTGTAAGCTCTTCAATCATTATTTACTTGATAGAGCTCATAGGTGGCTTAAGTCATTACCTGCTAAGTCAATAAAAACTTGGGATGAGTACAAAGCCAAGTTTTTGAACCACTTTTACACCTCCACCAGTACCAACAATTTGGTAAGTAAGATCTGTCAATTTCAGCATGGACCGGTGGAATCCTTCTATGAAGCATGGGACAGGTTCAAAGACTACCTGCGGGATTGTCCCCATCACAGTTTTTCTGAGTTGAACCTCTTCAACACTTTTACAGAGGTATTGATCAAAAATACCAACTCTCTCTAGATGCAGCTAGTAATGGCGATTTCATGACTAAACCTGTGACTGAAGCTTACAAGCTAATCGACAATCTTGCTGCTAGTAATAGCAACCAATGTCCTGACTTTGATCGAAGAGTGCGATCATCTAGTTCAGATTCTTCTGGACTAGCAGAAGTAAAGGAGCTACTTGCTCAGTTTCTCAAGAAATAGAATGAAAAGCATGTCAACTTCTCTGAAGATGTTGAGAAAGTTGAAGCTGATTGCTTTGCAGTCAATGAATCTGAGACCATCGAAGAGGTTAGCTATATTAATAGCCAGGGACAAATAGTATACAACCAAGGGTACAATCCAGGTTACAAAAAAGGTAATATGTCAGGGAGGAGTACTAATGTTGCGAATCCTCAAGATTAGTCTTATCCCCCTCAGAATACCTTTGCACATAAGTCTGGACAGACATTTTTCCAGAAATCGGGTGGTTTTCAACAAACCCCTCAACCTGGTTTCCAACAAACGGTTAAACCTCAAGTTCAACAGGATAATAAGATGGAGGTGATGTTGAAGCAAATCTTAGAGAGTCAACAACAATCTGAAAAGAATCTAAGCACGAAGTTGGATGGTATGTATAAGGATTTGAACAACAAGTTCGAATCATTTTCTACTCATGTGAAGAAGCTAGATGTACAAGTGGTTGAAACTTCTAAAGCAGTTAAAAGACAAGCTGGTATGCTACCAGGAAAGTTTGAAGATAATCCCAAGGGATATATCAAGGCAATGAATTCAAGTTCTGATGAAAAGGATGAAAAGTCTTCAGAATCTGCAGATTTTCGAAATATGAAAAATGATGCAGGGGATCAGATCGATCGATCCAAGAAGGGATCGATCGATCCGAAGTTACAGAAAAGCTCAGAAGCTTTAGATCGATCGATTCATCGGACCAATATCCGAAGAACCAAGAGATCGTTCAATCCATCTCTAAAACCTGCACCAAGTTCAAAGTAACTTGCAAAAATTTAGACCTCGTGCCCCAAAAGACCTAAGGTCCCTACTGAAAACACATGTACTATGATATTTTGTTTCTCTGAAATTTCTTCTGTTAAGAAGACTTCATAAGTTAGAGGACCCAAGTGAATTCGTGATTTCAGTAAAGGTCAAAGGTGTCCTGTTCAAAGAATCGTTGTGTGACACTGGTGCTAATGTTAGCATCATGTCAAAGATGGTCACTGAAAAGCTGGGACTTAGGGATATAAGACATTCGGCAATGTCATTTGCATTTGCTAACAATTCCATCGTGGCTTCTAGTGGTTTCGTATTTGATGTTATGGTGCAAGTAGGAGATCGCATAGTCCCTGTTGATTTCCACGTCTTTGGCACGAATGGGAATTTCTGAAGGATTTCTAGTTCTGGGGAGACCATTCTTAGCATCAGTAGGAGCTGTAATGCATGCTCCTCAAAAGCGTATCTATCTCACCAACATCAAGAAAACATACTACTATCCCTTAGTACCCTACATACCTACATCAAGATCATTGTCCTCAGAGAGGTAAAAGCGGAACAGGACTCTCAGACCGAATCTGAAGACTCTAATGTTAAAGTCATGAGCAATGAATCTTAAGTTCCACTCAAAGGTTCTACCCCAAGAATAAAGAAGAGGGGGAATATAAACTTACAGAAGATCGATGATAATGCTGAGTTGGATCTGACTGATCAAGGAAAAGAAAATGGTGCACCAAAATTGGCTTCAAATGACAAGGGTAAAGGTGAAGGAAGTTTGCAAGAAGGAATGAAGAAAACTCATATGACTTTGATTCCCAAGTCATTGGGTGAAGAATGGGTTTTGTACATAGTGAATAGTAAAGGATTTCCAAAACCTTTCTCTAAGGTTAAGATTCCTTTTATTCAAGGTCTTAAAAACATAAGAAAGGATTTGAAGAAGGCAGCAATGAATAAGATGCTAAAGTTGCAGAATCAGAAAAGGATGGTAGAACGATTGCCTCTATTGGAGCTGAACTAGATTCATCATAGAAGGTAAGTGGATCTAGCCATAGACGTTAAATAAAGCGCTAAATGGGAGGCAACCCACTAATTAGATTTTTCTTCTTTGGTTTTAGTTTTGAGTTAAAGAGTGTTTCAGGAAAATTCAAAAATTTAGGTCGGACATACTGATCGATCGATCCATCGTATTAAAATTATGCCGATCTTTGTTCCAGGTAAGTACTGAATTTCTTTTTGAACTATTCATTTTTCTTATTTATTTTATGGTTATTATTCCTTCTCTTGGGTTTATTTCACTCTGGGACAATGTGATTTAAGTCTGAGGGAGGGAGTACAGTTACTAACCATATTTTATGTCTCTTTAATGTTTCATCTGTTTTTGGTGAAAATTTTCAAAAAATTTTGGTTTTTAATAATTCGTGTCAAGTCGAGTCGAAGGAACAATGACCAGAATATGTGATGTTAACCAACCTAGTGTGAGTATAGTATTGATATTTTTAAATTATTGGCTTAGATTTAACTGATATGTTTAGGATTAGAACCCTATTGCTGATTGTTTTGTTTTTAAAAGTCTGGATCCTTTGGATTGTTGATGATTTGATGCTAGCTCTGCCATGATAGGACTTAATATTGAACTTAATTTCTCTTGCTTGTGGTGGTAAGATACTTTGAAAGCTAAGTGCCTTGCTCTTCAGTGTTCTGTAAAACCGAAAGTTGTTTCAACATGATCTGGATCCTTTCTCTCCCTCCTTTCAAAAAATAAAAAAACCGGTTCAGAAAAAAAAGAGTTGAAAGCGTGACCTAGAAGTCCGTAGTCATTGCTGGGTTGCTAAAAAGAAAAAATGCCGAAAAGTGCAAAAATGAAAAGCAAAAAAAAAGAAAAACGCATAAAAGTCCAAAAATAGAATAAAAGAAGTAAGAAAGGGGGGAAAATGGTCAGGACCCGAAGTCGTTGGATGCTCTGTTTGGTATGGGCATTTTGAAAGAAGAGGTGCTTATGCGCATTGAATCAAAACCCCATAGGTAAGAATGCATCTATTCTAATCAAATTGAACTTCATGAGCTGGTTGAGATGACTTGATGGTTTGATTGTTGTTGGATTTAAAGTAGGAAACAAACTTTTGGTTATGTGGTGGTGAACAGTTCTTTCATAATGGTTATTTAGGATTGGTGTCTTTTAAGTTTTGATATCTATACTTAAGGTTTCTGAGATTATGAGAGTTCCTGTGTGGTTTCAAACTTTTCTCTAGATTAGGTCTTGCTTCACTTGAGGACAAGCAAAGATCCAAGTCTCGGGGAATTGATATCACTCGATTTTGATGCCTTTTAGTGAGTATTTATACTTTCTATTTGTAATCATTAGAGTATTTTCTATGTGTTTTTGGTATATTTTCATTATTCCTGGTATTTTAGACGTTTTCGAGAAAAAATGTGGTTTTGTGCACAAAATGGATGCAATTTGACGAATGCAGAAGCAGAGTTCAGCAGAATATCCGAAAGTTGATCGACATTTGGAGATGTTTCTATGAATGGAATGGGCTGAGATTTGTACTCAAACTGTCCACGTGAGTTAGCTTTAATACGAAAGTAATTTGAGGTCAATCCATTGAAGCAATCAAAAGTTATGACGATTTTACTGAAGATTGGTCAAGTTGTCTCGCAGAAGAAGTATGTGCATCACGTGATGGAGCAGATCGATCGATCCACACTTGGATCGATCGATCCTTAAGAATACCAAAATTCCGTAAGTTTGTATCGATCGATCCAAGTGCTCGAGAATTATTGAAGAATGCCAAAAGACGTTTCCGTCCTCAAGACTTATCTTAGGTTTCCCTTATTATGTTTTATTTTTTTGAACTCTATATAAGTGAGAAGTTTAGGTTTATATATTTAGAGAGAGACAAAAAAAGAGATACAGAACACATAACATAATACAATGCATTATTTTGAGAGCTTTTCTGAGAGAGACGAATCATGTCACCTGTATTTTGGAGAAGAATTATGAACTCTTTTATTACTTTTATTAAATTATGGTTTTTGAATTTGCTTTCTCTATTGATAATTTTTGATTGCTTGGCTATGTCTGAGTAGTCTCTTTGTTAGGTTTTAGGGATTTCCCAGGGAAAACATGTTTTGACTTTAATGGATTTAAATTGTTAGGTTCTTAGTCTAGATTTGTTATCATTGCTTGAATTAGCCTGATCACCTATTTCATGATTTTAGGTTAATAAATACAAAGGGATTTGGTTTATTTGATCTAACCTAGTCTAGATGAATAAGTATATTTGCTTGCGGGAGTATTGTCTTAGAATGCTTATGAACATATCGAATCTGTAATCATTGTATGATTTAATTATCTAATTTAGAGATCTAAGATTTTGGGAGAAGGTTAGTCTTTATTTCTAGAAATTCTATCAAAGGGGTCTACTACTTCGGGAGTCTTTATGTGGAAATCGAGTTCTTTTGAATCCTCATCAAAGAAGTGCCTCAAGATCAAGCGAATCAGATCTTTTGTCAACCGCCATTTGAGAAGTTTCCTCGTTTACTACTGAGTTCTTGAACTGAGTGTAGTAGTCGTGAGGTTCAACACTCATTTCATCACCTACTTCATAGTTCGAGTCTTCACTACTATTTTCTTCTTCTATCTCGATACATTTTCCTTTCCTTATATCTAAACGTCTTCGAGAATATTTCGCATTTTTCCTAGCGTTTGCATGCTCTTCCCTTTCTCTTTCTCTTTCTCTTTCTCTTTCTCTTTCTCTTTCTCTTTCTCTTTCTCTTTCTCTTTCTCTTTCTCTTTCTTGCTCCATGTTGGCAATTTGAAGAGCATGGTGCTCCTGAATTTCCATGTCATCTCTTGTTCTTTGCAGTCTTTCAGCTATTTGATGCCCTTGAAGATGCCTTCTCGTAAGTATTGGGGAATTTTGAGAGAATTCTGGAGAAATTTCAGGATCGTCTTCTCCGGTTCTGAAGGATGACCATCTTCTGTGAAGCCTTTTTAGTATCCTTTCTCTTGATGGTTGAAACATCTTGATCCTGAAAGATATAGCATACAATTCGAGGTTCGTGAGTAACTTTCCAAATGCCTAATGAGTTTAGCAAGAATCAAGTATCAATGGACACATTTACGAAAAACAAATTGTGGAGCTCGAGGCGTAAACTGCTTAAGCTAAAACCAATTTTAATTCATCCCTTCAATACTACCTTAACACCCAATTCGAAACGATTTTCAAGTGCCAAGACCGATTTCCAAGAAACATTTCTTTGATAAAACAACTAAACAAATCGTTCTTTGTAAAAACGTTAAGGCCAATTTTAAGAGAATTTGGGGACCGAAAATCGCAAGAGGTACATAATGAAACCAAATGAAGGTCTTTAAAGTCTTAGTGAAAATCCTTGGAGGAGGAAATACTTTAAGTGGAAATGCCTTAGGAAAACGATTTTAAGCAAGAGAATATGCAAGTTTTGAAACCTTTGAAGTAATGTAGTGAAGGAGAATGAGGAGTACTCCCTTCTTATCGAAGTGTGGGTTGAAATTGAGAGTTGGTGTTGAGGAGTGGTGAGTAGAAACATGTGGGTGAGGTTCAGAGTGGTGGTATGTGGAGGAGGTTTAAAGGAAAGGACAAGGGTGGTGGTGGAGGTGTAAGAGCTTATTGGGGAATCTTGGAAAGGGGTGAGAGGACCTTTCTTTGGCATGAGGTGAGTAGTGGGCAAGTGGGGAGACATGTTTTAAGTGTGGATTGTAGCTTGAGTTGAAGTTTTAGGCTTAATGGTGAGAATGTGGCTCGATGGTGCGTAAAGGCGGCTCGACCACAATCGATGGAAAGGTGGACGCTTGGCTCGATCCCAATTCAATATGGCTTGATCGTTTTTGAGAGCTTGGATTGATTGTTTTTGAGCGTTTGACTCGATCTCATCGTGTAAGTGGCTCGATCACGCCTCGTGTCGTGGCTCGATCACGCCTTGTGTTGTTGCTTGATTGTTATGTTAAAGTGGCTCGATCATGCTCGAAAATGGGTCGATCACAACAACGTTATGGCTTGATGGTTGATTGCAACAAGGCTCAAGCATCATAAGTGTGGCTCGATCATGCGTTGATCGAGCTTGATGATGTTGCAACGTATTGGCTCGATCGGTCCTGAATGTATTGTTCTGGTTTGATCAAACACTCTAGCTAATCCATTTCCCATTTTTCCTCATTGCAAAGTGCCGGAAATATATCCCCTAAGTACCTAAGACACCAAAACCAGATTAAAATTAAAATGCATTAAATGAAGTAATGAAATAAAGAGCATTAAAATGGAATTAAATAAAAAGATAGACATGGGACTTCCTCCCATGTGAGCTTGTTTAAAGTCACTAAGCTTGACTTCCTATTTTTAAGATTAGTGACCCAGAGACGGCTCCCAAAAGCGAATCGAGGCCTTTTCTGAGACGACACCATCATCATCGTGCTGATCGAGTTTGTAGTTCATCTTCGACCTTTTATCAACTTCTACTTCAAGTATGACTTCTTCACCAGATAGGATTTCCTTGATCATGAAGTTCGTGGAGCATTGTGGATCCATATTCCCCAAATAGTATTTGAACCTTGTGTTGAGTAGAAACACTTGGTGTCCATTCTTGATTTCCATTGTTCGGGTACGAGGTTCCAAACATTTTTCAGAAATCGGAGTGTCTGAAGGTGGTTCCTAAGGTGGTACACGTTTAGGTTGACGTTTGAACTCAGGACTTCCTTTTCCTGGACCCTTCTAATTGTTCTAATCAGTTGACATCACCAATGTTCTGATTTCCTCTAACTCCGCAGGAATCCTTTTATTTGGTTCCTTGATAAGCATGAATGCTTCATTGTGCATTGTAAAATGGGTTGGATCCTTCCCCAATTCATCTTTAGCTGAATCACTGCTTGAGTACCCATCATCATCATTGCTCTTGTACTTTTCCTTAATTGAGAATAGCTGCCCTTGGAATGTAAGCTTCTTTGTCTTGCTCTTGATGTTAAAAATCATCTTTGGACCTTTTCCTACATTCAACCTGATGTTACCCTTCTTGACATTTATTACAGCTCCAACTGTTGCTAAGAATGGTCTCCCAAAGATCAATGGGTCCTTCGGTTCTTCATCCATTTCCTATACCATAAAGTTAGTGGGTATTTCTACATCCTTGATCTTGATAGGTAAGTTTTCCAAGCTGCCAATAGGATACCTAATTTATCTATCCGCCAACAACAAAGTTATGTTGGAAGCTTTAAATTTATCGAATCCCAGCTTCTTGGCAGTAGATAAAGGCATTAGGTTGACAGATGCCCCTAAATCACATAGACATTCGTTGAAGGTCAGGGGTCCTAGTGAGCATGGAAAAGTGAATGAACCACGATCCTCTTGTTTCTCTGTTATCAAAGCGTTGCATTCGAAAATTGGTTCCAACTCTTCTTGAGGGATCTCTTCCTTCATATGTTTCTCAAAGATGTCTGGATATTTTGCCATGATCTCTTTCTTGAAACATGATGGGAATGGGAATCTTGGAACATAGAGTGGTAGAACGTAAGGCGTTGCATTCTCCTTTGAAGTAGATAACTTACAAACAGGAACATGTTCTTCATACTCAGTAGTTGTAACTACGTTTAAACTTGAATCCCCCCCCCAACTTAAATAACACTGTCCTCAATGGAAGTAATAATGCAAATAAGAGGAGGAAGGTCAGTAACACACCCCATATAGATGGCATTGACATGATCATACTCCTTGGGGTTTTGCACAAACTTTCCTAGAAGTTGACCGTTTGTAGAAGCAAAGGTGGATGTGGTCTTGCCTTCGAGAGTAGTAACCCTGGAGGTGAGATTTTCAAGCTTCGCATAGATGGTGTTGAATGAAGAATCCAAATTGTGTTGAATTTCACCAAATTTCTTTGATGTCTCCATGGCACTATTGGCTTGACCTTGAAGAAGTTGTTGTAACATAGCTTCGATGTTCAAAGATTGAGCTTGAGGTTGGTTAGATGTGAAACGAGGATGTGCACCAGCAGGTTGCTATTGTGGTTGTTGAAAACCATTTTATTGTTGTTGCTTTGGAAAGAGACCACGATTTTGATTATAGTTGATGAATGGTTGAACGTTCTGTTGTCGTTTTTGGTGGATAAACCTGGTCTTGTGGGTTAGCGACGTTGTTGCTTCTATAAGAAACACTAGGGTTTTTGGGGTAGTTTATAAACCCTTTGTTATATCCACCTTGGTTTTGCACATAGCTGATCTCTTCTTGCTGGTTAACATCCCCAGCTTGAATCTGAAGCTGCTTTTTCATCAGTAATGAAGTGTACTTGATGTTGCTGACCCAGGAGTATCATGTCCAACTTCTCTTTCAGAGGCTTGATTTCCTTCTTTGTGGTATCATTTGTTGCAGAACCGCCTCAAGGTGTACGGTCATAGTCCTCACTGTATATCCCATCAGATTGGGCCAGGTTTTCCACAAGCTCCCATTTTGTCATCAACACTCTTGTTGAGGAAGTTGTCGTTGCTTGGAGTGTCAAGCAACATCCTTACCTTTGGTAGAGCACCACGATAGAGTGTGCTGAGGAGTGATGCTTTGTTGAAACCATGATGAGGACACTGCATAATGTAGTTCTTGAAGCATTCCCATGCTTCAGAGAAGGTTTCAGCGTTCGCTGTGCGAAACAAGAGATATCATTCCTTAGTCTTGTTGTGCAAGAGGTGGAGAAGAACTTGGCAAGAAAATCTTTCTTACAAGCATCCCAGGTGGTGATGGATTTCATGGGAATAGACTTCTCCCATTGATGTGCCTTCTCTCCCAAAGAGAATGGGAAGAGACACAGCTTAAAAGCGTCCTTACTCTCACCGTTGATCTTTGTGAGGCTGTAGAAGCGATAAAAATGGTCGACGTGATCAAGTGGATGCTCCATAAGCAGACCATGGAACTTGTTCCCCTTCACCATTGCTATCAAGTTGTGCTTGCTCTCGAAGTTGTTGTTCTGAACAGCAGGTTGATTGATCCCATGATGTTGGGTGTTAGTGTTCGGGTTATAACCAGCACCAATAATGTGCTAGTTATCGCATTCAATGTTGTCCTCCATTTCTTAGTCCAACCGTCTTAAGTGTTCCACACGTTCTTGTTCATGTCTCGCGCGAGAGTATTCTCGTTCAAGAGCTTAGATATCTTGAACGATGGGATTAAGTCTGTTGGTCCCCTACTTCTCGGATTCATACACAGCTATGCAAGTACCTGAAAAGAAAGGAAACAAAGGAAAACAAGGTGAGTATGGTAGTAAAAAGAAACTTGATCTCAAGAGATTCAAAATCCATAATGTAGCAAACAAACACACAATCGGCAATGGCGCCAAATTGATAATTGGAATTTTCTGTGTCAATTCCTTATCCACAACGTTATCACGTCATTGTAGCATAAATAAGGTGTCAATCCAATCAGGTGTGATGCTAACAATTAGAATGCAATTTGAACTAATTATTCAAGTCAAATATGAAAATGGGGGTTCCTAACAAGTCCTAAGTGAAATGAAACATACTGGAACTAAAAACATAAACAAAAGGAAACATGCATAAGTAAAAAGGGTAAATGGAAAGTAAAGTAAACACAAAGGAAATGAAAGAAAGAAAAAGATGCAATCGAAAAAAGGGTCCCTGAGGATGGGGTAATTGGGTAGTGTTCCTCCTCAAATTCCCTAAGTGTCTAACATACCTCAAACAATGAGCTAATCCCTAGACGATAGATTCATAAGCAATCAAATCCAATTCCTTGGCAAATGAAATCAAACTAGATAACATCCATACCTAACTTTCGTTATCAAAAGTATACCTAATAGGCATTACGAACCATCTACCTAAGCCAGTAAGCCTCCCAAACACCTGATTCCTTAGGCTGAGATGCATATCCTAAGCATCTAATTTCTTGTGAGGGGATGCAAATCTCTGAAATCACCTAGATCAGGCACCTCATTGAACACTTTTCGGTTGCTGAAGTGTCCAAGATCGGATCTCAACGGGTCAGAACGAATTGAGCATTAAGCGCAATGAACTAGAAGGGATCTATTAACCCATAAAGCTTTGACCCCTAGGAGGAACAAGAAAACAACACTACCCTATCCCATCCTCAAGGAACCTAAGTTACTACTCACAAACCATGAAGAATGCAAAATTAGAAGAACAAGAAAGCATAGCTAGTAAAGAAAAAATTTTTGATCTAAGGTCAACAACTAAGAACAAACTTTATAAAAACCTAAATAGAAGAAGAAGAAGACAAAAACGAGCAAAGATGTAGAAGATGAAGATCTAAAACATCAAGAACATCAACCCAGAAAATAAGAACTTCAATGGAACAGTAAACAAAACAGAGGAAATGATCAAAACTAAAAACGAGATTAAAAGCTTCAAAACTTAAATCAACATGCACCAGATAGTTCACAGCTCTAATATATGCATGAAAGTGTAGAAAAACAAAAGATTAACATAAACTTAAAAGAAATTTGGGTTTGAAATGAAGAACACTAAGAACAAAAGAGAGAAAACATAAACCTAAGACAAAACCTAAAGATGGCAAAAGAAAATATTGTTTTCCAAATGGAGGCGTATAGGGCTTTATATAGTGTTTAGGTAAAGCCCTAAAACACATAAAAGTCAAAAGACAATCATTAAACTGGGTCTTGGGTCTCCATCTTCATTCGAGTTGGTCGGGTCTGATAGGTCTAGAATTTAATTTTAAACTGTTACTGCAGAGAACAGTTCAATGTAGCATAGATAGGGTATCAAATTCACAGAGACCATATTAGTACACGTTCAGTTTCAGTTTCAAATCTAGCTAAAACGAGAATAATGAGATTGGCAGTGATCAAAACGGTAAATTAAAACGGTTTAAAACTTATAAAATAAAAGCGTCAGGCATCAGAGAAACCACGGGTAATCAGGATTGAAAGTTAATTTATCATGCACGGATTTTCTTTGAAAATAGTTCTCAACATGAAAGACATATATGGAATAATCTCCTCCCGGAGTATTAAACCCTATGCTCAAATTATCAGAGACAAACTCCCGCCATCTTTTAAATAATAGAAAATGCATTATAGATCAGATTCAATTGTTCATAAGCAATCAAGACAATACTCCCGCAAGCAAAATCAGTTATTCATCTAGACTAGGTCAGATCTCTAAACCAAATATCTTTGTGTTTATCAACCTAATATCAATGAACTAGATGGCCAATCTAATTCATGCATTAATAACAAGTCTAGACTAAGAATCTAACAATTATTATCCCTTTATGACAAATCTAACAATCAAACCCTGATTTCCCTGGGAAACCCTAAAACCTAACTATGGAACTACTCAGACATTGACATGTAATCACAAATCAAAGTCAAAGAAGAACACATATTTAAATTAGATATAGATATATAAAAAGGGTTCATAAATATTTTCCCAAATACATAGTTTCAGAATCTTTTCTCCCTCAGTAATTCTCTTAGAAATAAAATAAAGCTTAAGTTCTAAAGGCCTAAAACACATTGTATTTATAGGCTAAAAAGGTAAAATAATAAAATATGGAAAATTTGGATAGGCTTGAGGACTTGATTTCCAAATTTGGAAAACTTCATTTCTTCTCGGGGGTTGTGCTCGATCGAGCAAGGGTTTCCTCGATCGAGCATCTCGCATTTTTGCTCGATACTCCTTCTTTTGCCCGATCGATCTTCATCTCCTTATTTTTCCAGGAGCATTTGCTCGATCGTGCATATTGTAACCATCTTGCTCGATCGATCCTTGTTGTGCTCGATCGAGCACTTATGTCTGGAACTTCTAAAATCTTTTGAAAACTTCTTAAATGCATCGTTTTGCTTCGAATCGACCTAAACACCTAGAATATTGAAATTCTACCAAATATGCAATGAAAACACTAGGAATAATGCAAAATATCAAACATAAATGCCCACTATTATGCATTAAAACCGAGTAATATCAACTCCCCCAGACTTAGATCTTTGCTTGTCCTCAAGTAAAGCAAGATTCAATTTGGAAGAGAGGTTTGAAAAGGACCACACAGAAACTCACAAAATCTCAAAAACCATAAGTACAGTTTCAAATCTCAAACAACTACTTTGACTTAATTGTTTACCACCACTAAACTAACAACCTGTTTCTTACTCTAAATCCCAAATCAATCAAGTATCACATCATATCAACCAGCTCGTTAATATTCAATTAAGTTCATATTAATGCATTCTCACCTATGGTATATCAATCAATTTTCTCAAGTACCTCTTCTATCAAAATTCCCATACCAAACAGAGCATCAACCGACTTCTGGTTCTGATCCTTTTTCCCCTTTTCTCACTTTTTTCAGATTCGCACTTTTCTGCGTTTTTCTTTTCTTTCCTTTTTTTATATTCTTTTCATGTTCGCATTTTTATGCGTTTTCATGATTCTAACTGCTTTTAGCAGCCCGACAATGACTACGGACTTCTAGGTCATGCTTTCAACACTTTTTGTACCGGTTTTTATCAGTTTTTTTGAAGGGAGAGAGAGAAAGGACCCGGACCGTACTGGAAGAACTTGTCGGTTTTACAGAATATTGAAGAGCAATGTACCTAATTCTCAAAGTAAATCAACACCATAAACAAGAATAATTAGATTTCAAATTAAGTCCTATCATGGCAAAGTTAGCATCAATTCATCAATAACTCAAAAGACCAGAACTTTCAAAAAAAAAATCAATCAGTAATGGGGTTCTAATCCTAATCTCAGCAAATCATCTAAGTAAGTAATCTAGAGAAAGTTAAAATCATACCCACACTTGGCTAATTATCATCATCAGTTTTGATCATGGTTCCTTCGACTCGATAGACTCAGCTAGATTTAAAAACAAAAATTTTGAAAATTTCACCAAAAAGACAAAACATCAAGACGTAGATAGTAATCATTACACCCTCCCTTAGACTTACTTCACACCGTCTCAGTGTGAAAATAAATCCAAAAGAAGGTAAAGAAACAACCATAATCAATAGAAAAATCTATAATGGATGAAAATAGATAATACTAAATAAGAGTTAAAGTGAAAAGGGTTACTAAAGGTGAAGTGCTCTCAAATATGTTATGAACTCCTATGCCTCATTCTCAAAACCTGGAAAAAAAAAACAAACACTCAAGAGAAGTGTAAGTAATGGTTGAACAACAATTTGAGCAATGATAGTTTGTAAAAACTAACAAGAATCATATGTAAGAGAAACCATTAAGGCAGTATCATCGAGCAATACTAATCAAAAATCAACAAGAATCATATAATAGAAGCATCATTCAGAACAATTAACAGCAATCAATCCAGTATCACAATCTAAAATCAACCCAATTCAAGCACAAGAATGATAGTGAATGGTGAGCAATGATCTAAGCAATACTAATCAGGATTAGCAAGAATCAAGAGAGAAATCATTCTATCAACCAACAATTCAAGTGAGAAAGATGAGTAAATATAATAGAAGAAATAACCCGGAAGACTTGAAGAATATTTACCAGTAATAACCTGAAACACTTAAGACTCAAAACTAAAAATAAGTAATTTATGACTGACTCAAAATTAAAAAACAACTAAACTAGACTCTAAATGTAATGGGTTGCCTCCCACTAAGCGCTTTGTTTAACGTCACTTAGCTTGACGGTACTTACTTCTATGTAGGAATGGAATCAACATCCAGTGATGCTCCATAACAAGCTCCAAATCCCTTTTTCTTTGAACTCTGGGGTGAGTAAGACTATAAACT
Organism: Iberis pinnata; assembly: GCA_900406425.1. NCBI lineage: Eukaryota > Viridiplantae > Streptophyta > Magnoliopsida > Brassicales > Brassicaceae > Iberis > Iberis pinnata. Next base: position 39,822 of record OVBE01000008.1, on the reverse strand, counting down.
TCGAAAAAGGCTTTGAGAACCCTTTTCGTTTCACCTTATACTCAATGGTATCCCCAACTTTTGCTTGAGGGATCAAAGTTACTTGAGACTCTTTCTTCACCAGCTTCGATTTCACTTTCACCTTCTCCTTAACCTTTGGATTGCTATTCCTTTTTGAGATTGTAGGCTCTCTGTGTAGAATTAGAGCAACTACACACTTAGGATCTGGTTCAATGTGAACTACATTATGCATCTCTTCTTCTTTAACCGCAGTTAGCCTAAAGATCCCTTTTGAAGGAATCACTGGATAGAAAACCCGCTTCTTGATCTTTTTCAGAGATATTCACCAATTAGATAAATCGACAACAGCTCCAACGATTGCAAGAAAAGGTCTTCCAAGAGTGAAGGGTTCACCTGAATGCTCATTCGTTGCCAAGATGTGGAAATCAACCGGGACGAGACAATCTCCAATTTGCACCAAGAGGTCTGGGATAAAACCACTAGAAGAGACAGTAGAATCGTTAGCAAGTGTGAAAGTCATATGAGATGGTTGGATACATGATAATCCCAACTGCTTTCCAACAGTCATGGACATGATGCTCACGTTAGCTCCAGTATCGCAAAGAGAATCGATAAATTGCACTCCGTTGATCGAAAAAGGAACTAGGAATTCCCTTGGGTCTTGTATCCTATGAAGCTTCCTAAGTGGATTAGGTGGCTTTCCAATCATCTCATCAACCTTAAATTCTGAGATAGGCTTAGTAGAAGACACCGGATAAGGGATTCTGGGTTTATAGGAAATTTCAGCAGTTTTCTGGTCCAGGAGCTTTTGCTCGATCGGGAAAATGTTGATCCATCGAGCAAAATAGTCTGTATCGGGTCTGACGCATTTGCTCGATGAAGCACAAGGTGTGCTTGATCAAGCAGATGTCCCTGGAATTTTTTTTTTTATGAAGTTGCTCGATCGGGCTAATGATGGCCGATCGATCTGGTCCTCCAGAAATGCTTTGCTCGATCGGGCAAAGGTTGCTCGATCGAGCAAAACACTCAGCATCAATTTCCAAACTTTTAAAATCTTCATCTTCTCCAAAATTCCCAACTTCTTCCTCTGAATTACTCACCAAAGTCTTGCAATACCCTTTTGGATTCTCATCACTGTCCTAGGAAAGACACCAGTTTGTCTTTTCACAGCTTCAGAAGTCTGAGCAACTTGCACATCCAATTGGTTCACATGAGTTGATAATGCATCAAACTTTTGATTTAGCTCCTTCACTTCTCCTTGGGTCAATTTTTGGAACTGTTGTTGTCCTTCCAGCAGTTTCTTAAACATCATCTCAACTGAATTACTTGGTTGAGGTTGAAATACAAGCTGAGAGGTTTGTGAAAAACCGCATGAATTAGAATTCGGCACAAAGGATTTTTGTTGTTGTGGGTAGTGTTGATCTTGTGGGTTCTCAACATTGGTGCTTCTCCAAGACAAGTTGGGATGAGTCTTGTTAAAAACATGATTATAACCTTGATTTTACACCCTTTGACCTTGAGCATTGATGTAACTCACTTCCTTCTCAACTTCATCAGTGTTCAGTTCTTGAACCGCAAAGCAATTAACTTCATAATCATCCACATCACTAACCTATTTCTGAGTTTGAACTTTTAGAAGTTGAGTGATTAGTCCTTTCATCTCTGAGAATTCTCCTTTCAACTCTGAGATCTCTTAGTTAGCAGCTACTACCGAAACATTTGTTCGGCAATCAAACTCTGGGCAATGATTGCTATTACTAGCTGCTAGATTCTCTATCAATCGATAAGCATTAGGAATGGGTTTCTGCATGAAATCTCCATTGCTTGTTGTATCTAAGGACAGCTGATACTTTTGTTCAATTCCTCTATAGAAGGTATTGAGAAGATTTACATATGAGAAACCGTGATGTGGACAATCACGAAGCAGCTCTTTGAATCGTTCCCAAGATTCATAGAATGATTCTACAGGAGTTTGAGCAAAAGCAGAGATCTTGTTCCTTAAGGCATTAGTCCTAGTAGTAGTGAAGAACTAACTAATAAACCTGGCTTTGCAGTCATCCCAGGTCACTATAGATCTTGTAGGTAGAGACTTCAACCAGCGAAGTGCGTTGTCATCTAAGGAATGACTGAACAAACTGCAGTGCTTAAAATTTTTGGTTACTCCATTGAGTTTCATAGTGCTGTAGATGTCCTCAAAAACGTCAATATGATTCATTGGGTACTCGTGAGGTAAACCACTGAATTGGTTGCTACGAATCATTTGAACAAGTGAAACAGGGAATTGGTATTCCCTTTGCTGAGGTTGAGGGGATTGGATGGGATTCCTATTAGCATATTATGCCTGAGGATTGTTGTACAGACCAACTAGAGGATGGTTATGAGTATTGAGCAAAGCATTGAGCCGATTAACTCTCTCTGAATCTCCATACAAGATAAAGTTCCTTGCATCAACGTTATGAGTGTTCTGAGGATTGGGATTTTCCGGTGGAGCTTGGTTGTTATGTGCTCCTTGTTGGTCTTGTGGCACTGGATTGCCGTTACCACCACCTTGCACTTGGTTAATCAGTTGATAGAGTCCAAAAGCAGGTGGATTGACTTGACCTTCGGGTTCGACCAGAATGATTTGATTAACATTATCAGCCATTGAGTTGGATGAGCTAGCATCTTTCTTTGCTTTCCGGTTTGAGCTTTCTATTCGTGCCAGTTCGGAATTACTGAGGCTTAACAAATCAGAGGATTTGTTGGATCTTCTGATCATACACATGTAAAACAAAAACAAGCAAAAGAGAATGAGATGAGTACTGAAAATAAAAACTTTAGACAAGATTCTAATAAAAACAAGAAAGGCACTATTGGTCCCCAACAACGGAGCCAAAATTCTGATAGGTCTAGAATTTAATCGTAAACTATTACTGCAGAGAACAGTTCAATGTAGCATAGATAGGGTATCGAATCCATAGAGACCAGATTAGTACACGTTCAGTTTTAGTTTCAAATCTAGCTAAAGCGAGAACAATGAAATTGGTAGTGATCAAAACGGTAAATTAAAACGGTTTAAAACTTATAAAATAAATGCGTCAGGCATCAGAGAAACCACAGATAATCAGGATTGGAAGTAAATTTATCATGCAGGGATTTTCTTTGAAAATAGTTCTCAACATGAAAGACAAATATGGAATAATCTCCTCCCGGAGTATTAAACCCTATGCTCAAATTATCAGAGACAAACTCCCGCCATCTTTTAAATAACAGAACATGCATTACAAATCAGATTCAATTGTTCATAAGCAATCAAGACAATATTCCCGCAAGCAAAATCACTTATCCATCTAGACTAGGTCAGATCTTTAACCAAATCCCTTTGTATTTATCAACCTAATATCAATGAACTAGATGGCCAATCTAATTGATGCATTAATAACAAGTCTAGACTAAGAACCTAACAATTATTATCCCCTTATGACAAATCTAACAATCAAACCCTGATTTCCTTGGGAAACCCTAAAACCTACAATGGAACTACTCAGACATTGACATGCAATCACAAATCAAAATCAGAGAAGAACACATATTTAAATTAGATATAGATATATAAAAAGGGTTCAGCAATCTTCTCCCAAATACAGAGTTTCAGAATCTCTTCTCCCTCAGTAATTCTCTTAGAAATAAAATAAAGCTTAAGTTCTAAAGGCCTAAAAACACATTGTATTTATAGGCTAAAAAGGTAAAATAATAAAATATGGAAAACTTGAATAGGCTTGAGGACTTGATTTTTAAATTTGGAAAAATTCTTTTTCTTCTTGGGGGTTGTGCTCGATCGAGCATCTCGCATTTTTGCTCGATACTCCTTCTTTGCCCGATCGATCTTCATCTCCAGATTTTTCCAGGAGCATTTGCTATATCGAGAAACTAGGTTGCTCGATCGTGCATATTGTAACCATATTGCTCGATCGATCCTTGTTGTGCTCGATCGTGCACTTCTGTCTAGAACTTCAGAAATCTTCTGAAAACTTCTAAAATGCATCGTTTTGCTCCGAATTAACCCAAACACCTAGAATATTGAAATTCTACCAAATATGCAATGAAAACACTCGGAATAATGCAAAATAGCAAACATAAATGCCCACTATTATGCATTAAAACCGAGTAATAATAGCTCGAGATGAAGAGTGGATGTGATCGAGCCATGTAGAAAAGGGTGCAGAGAGTGATCGAGGTGGCCAAGATAGGTGAAGAACTTGGCAGAGACGAGGTTTGGTTTGGCTCAATCGTCTGATCGAGCTGGGCTTGAGGTCGAGGCGGAGTAGCATCGTGGGTCGAGGCAGCATAGGTGTTGATCGAGCCGGCTTAGGTGCGTGATCAAGCCAGGCCTAGGAAATAATCAAGCCGAGGAGGTGAGAAAGATGGTGGATCAAGGTAAAGGGGCCGAGGGAGTTCAAGCCAAAAGGGCCGAGGTGCCGAATACGCGTGATCGAGCCAGGCTTTTGTGTTGGATTATGCCAAAGTTAGCTTGGCTCGATGGTTGGGCTGAGTCCTGCTCTGAACTGCGCTTGAGCTGGTTCCGTTCCATGCATTTCCCTTTACTTCTCCAAAATCTCAACAATCATCCTAAAAACTCCTGAAATTCCTGAAAAATATCCACAATGCATGTATATGCAAATGCTAATGCAAAAATCCCTAAAAATCACAAACTTGCTAATAACATCTATAAATGTGATATATGAACACCAAAAGACCTAAAATTGATGCTAAATGACTTCTAAAAACCATGAAAATACAGAGACATCAAGCGGCTGAGTTACCATTTGAAATAAATTTGAAACAAAGTTACCACGGGAACAATTTGAAACAAAGTTACCTCGGGAACATAGCATGTCCTGGGTATTCAAGATGCAAATCCACAACCTTCTTGGGAAACTTGTGAATGAAAGCGAATGTTTCCATCTTCCAGAAATATGCATCGCAAAATGACTTTGGTTTGTGCCACTTTTCCCACGGGTCTCCCCAACCATGGAACACTTGACATGGGCAGCTTTACATATCTTGATAATAGAAATTGAGTATCTGAGAGACCTTTTCAAGAACAAGTGGAGGCAATATGTTGCTCCACGTAAATTTAGAAGATGCTTAGATTTTCTGCTTCGCAAACCGTGAGAACTCCCTTGATAGATTTACCAAATAACCATTGAAGACCACGTCGGGGAACATGATCCTTGTGAGATGACTATAGATGTAGAGAGCCAAATCATACCCCTTCTCAGCGGCGAGTTTACTCTTCAAGAGTCAAATATCGTCAATCCGAAAGAAATCCCTAGCCCCGACAATGAATACCAAAACATTTTCATGATGAAAAGATCGACGACCCTATAAAATTTCTCTCTATGAACCACATCCCGCATGGCCACACAAACGTTCTTGCATCTGAAATGATCCCTGTATGAGAAACTTCCAACCTTGAGGAGAATGGTTTCAAGGATTTCTGGCGGAAAATCAAGAATTTGTGGGTTTGGCCTCATTTTTTCATGATCACTAAGATAGATCAATGAACAAAAAAAGAGAATGTGTATATATAAACTAGAAATATCGCAAATGAGAAGACACGGTGATGAAGTGACACGGAGACGAACAAGAGAAAACACAAAGAAGAAGAGTCACAAGTCTTTGTCTTGTAATTCAGCCATACTTATCAAATGTTTATATAATTCAACTATGTTGTTAAGCTAAGCCAGTCGTTAAGTAGCCATATAACTCAGACATATCTCAAACTTAATCAAATGAATAATATAAAATGTGTTAATAAAGATCATCTTTTCAATATTAAGTGAATATTAATCAAATGTGTTAATAAAAATCCTCTTTCGAATCCTAAGTGAATATTAATCAAATGTATGTATCCACTTTATTGAATTTCCAAGTTGAGAATTGATAATGCTATTGAGATGTAACTGAGAGTCTAACTCATATAAAATAAATAATATACAATGTACTCTAAATAACTCATTAAGAGTCTAACTCACTTTTTATATTTATAAGTAAATCCTAAACCACAAATCATTAACCCTAAACACGCTCTAAAACTAAAATACATCAAATCTGCACAAATCAACACTCAAACATCTCCAAGAATCATCATACCCAAAATCAAAAATCCCAAAGATAACTAAAAACAAACTAAAAAAAATAATAAAATAAAGGATAGACATGAGACTTCCTCCCAAGTGGGCTTGTTTTAAGTCTCTAGCTTGCCTTGGGGACACAACTTGCTAATCATAAGAATCAAAAGGTTGAGCCAATGTACCTTTAGTTCTTCTCCTATTAGTGCAATAGACAATGTAAACAAAGAAACACAATGTTGTCAATAACAAAAAGACACAAACCCGGGCAAAGAAGTGTACGATGAAGGTGGCATGTGTCATGGATTCTTCTTTGACTACTATATGCTCACGAGATGAAAATGCATTAGATGGAAAGATAAAATCAACTTCAGGTTCAAACGAATTCAATACAAAGTAGTCAACTTCATCTCCATCAATCATGTAGAACACATCATTATCACTTATAAAATCCATCTCATCCTTAGGAGTATATAAATCATTCAAGATATTATCTATGTCAAGCACATCTCCTAGAAAATATTGTTCAAGAAGTGGATTAAACTCCTCATGCATTGAAAACCATAATTTGAAATCATTAATGGCATAAAATACTCCATCATAATCCCTAGTAAGGTTTTCAAACCTGAAAGTAGCTAGCATTTGAGAAACACATATCATTTCATAGCATTGACCAAGAAGCATGTGTGTATGCAAACTAGAACTTACATCTTCATTGCTAGGCATGGAGCGATTGTCATTAACATCAAAATCAAAGTTTAGCTCATATGTACATTTTAGTTTGCGTGGTGGAACCCAATACATTACCTCTTGGAGTCTATGAGCTACTTGTATCTCTCCAAACATGAGCTCTATTCCCTCAAGTATTTCTAGGTGTAAGATGAGATTGGTTCGAATGATAATAGCTAGATCGCTTCTTTCCATTGTTAGATGTTCTTTTTCTTGACGAGTCAACTCTACTCTTTGTTCCAGGGTAAGCACGTTCTCATCAAATGGTGGGTCCTCCTGAATATCCTCTTCAAATGTGTTCTCATGTAGCCAATCATTGTAATCAATTGCCATCACTATGTCTCAAAGTAAATGAAAATTAAAAGAGCTTAGTCCCAAGAAAATTGAAAGTTCTAATGGTTAATCGAATTCCTGAATTGGAAACGGCGCCAAATTGATAGTAGGATTTTTCAGTGATTTACTACTTCAATTTCCTAATGTACTATCATTGTCATTGCAACATATTGGGTATCAATCCAATTCAGAATGATCAACGCACTAAAACTTGCAAGAATCTCATTTAGTTTAAGCCAAATCATTAGGTGGTTTTAGTCCTAACATCCTAAGCATACATCAAAGCAAAGCTAAGTGAAAGATAACTCAAAAGTCAAATTCAGCAAAAGTCAACATCAATCAAGAAAAAGTCAACTAAATTGAAAATGTAAATCAAAAGGGAAGACTAAGCAATTGGGAAAATGTAATTGACTTGGGGGATCAAATGACATTCCATGATGTTACTACTCACATTCCAGTGCTAATCTTTAGTCTAGAATTCCTCTAATTAGGTTAATCAACTCTCATGGCACTAATCCCTCTCCTAATGATGCAACTAAGAACAATCTATTGGATAATTTCATAAAAAGAGGTACTAATATCTAATTCATCAATAACTACTAAACTAGCTAAGAAAAATCTCTTGGATAGCATCATTTCATCGAATACCTTGCAGGTACAATTCACCTATAGCTTAGAATTGATTGATCAATTCAAATCTACCATTAAGCTCACTTATTGAATGAAGATCTAAGTTAATCAACCTCTAAACATCATAGTCAATCGTCTAATCCCCCTAATCTATCTAACTCAAATGGTCAGGATTGAACTACTCACTAATCATGGATAATACATAAATTCCAATGATGAAAGTATGCATAGTAATTAGAAATATAAACAAGAATAAGATTCTAAATCAAAAGCAAGATAAACTTCAAATTAAAACCAAGATCAAAACATTACAAATTGTTCTTAAGAGAGAAAATCTAAGAGAACGGATGATAAAGCATAACCTAAAAATTAGGTTTAAAAACACTTAACTAGTAGCTCCTAAATGGTCTTGAGTTAACCAAAACCATGTGGCTTTTTACCCACAAAAAGAATTGGATAAAACTCTTGGTCAATGCTTGATTTTTGACTTTGTCATATGAATACCGGGCACTTCCCTGGAGCGTTTAAGGTGATTTTTGGCTTTTTGGAAAGATTCAATTCATGGCTAAAATATTCTTCAAGATTCCATGATGAAATTTCAATTTGAATATCTCCAAATAGCTTGATCTTTAAGGCTAGTTGTTCTGATCCCTAGTAAGTCCCTTTTTAGCTCTTTTACATCCAATTGATCCCTCTTTTAATTCAACTTACTTTCAACACCTGAAATATAAAATTATATGCAAATGCAACCTATATGTACCTAAATTCAAGTTAATAAACTCAAAATTCAATCAAAATCAATGTGAAAAAGCATTAAAAACCTAATGTATCAGACATACACAGAAAAGCCCAACTATTTAGTAAGATAACTCAGCCGTAGAATAAACATAATGTAACCATAAAATAAACATAACTCAGTCGTAAAGTAATAAAACATAACTCAGACATGCACACACAAAAAAACCAGCCATTTAGTAAGATAAGTTTAGTGTGTAAAATACGGCTAAGTATTCCCGCCTCTTCGTATTACAATAATATCGGGGAATTTTTATAACCAAGGCAAATGATATCATAATACGTTACTGAGGTCAAACACAGCTAAGATGTCTTATTACGCAGCTATGATGTTATACTACGAGTGAAATGATGTCTTATTACGTTACCGAGGTCAAACACGACTATGATGTCTTCTTAGAAGCTGATGTGGTATTACAAGGCAATTGATGATTTTAAATTTTGGTTTCGAGTAGGATTTTTGTTTAAAAGTCACTAAAATTTTTGGTTAACAAAAAATAATTTTGTACCTGTTTTGGTTTAAGTTTTTAAGTTTCTTAAATAATCAAACCTAAAGGTTTTTAAAAAAATTATGGTTCGTTTCAGTCTTATTGTTTTTTGTTTCCGTTTATTTTTCGACCACTAATTCTTTTTTAATTTTTTAATTTTTAATTTATATTAATTGATCATCTCTTATTACGTTACCGAGATAAGAATAACTCAGCCTTTATTATGTTACCCAGGTAAGAATAACTCATCCCTTATTACATCACCATGGTAACATAATAACTCTGCCCTTATTACATTACCGAGATAAGAATAACCTAGCCCTTATTATGTTACCAAGGTAAGAATAACTCAGCCCTTATTACACTCATTTATTAGACGTGTAATATGAAGAAGCAAGAATATAAAAAATCGTGACTCTTGAAAATATTGACATGATTCTCTCTCTCTCTCTCTCCGTCTCCCTGTTTATTTCTCTTTTTCTTTGTTTAGTTTCTCACAGATTCACAGCCTCTCTATTAATTTGTCTTAGTGTTTTATCTCTTCTCCTTTCTCTCTTTCCCACAAGTTTGCTCACAAACAGTACACATGCAATCTTTTTCTTTCGATTTTGCTCATAATAAACCTAATTTTTTGGATTTGATCAATTGTTCAGTTTTTGTTGTGTTTTTTGCAGTTGGTGCTTCGAAGGATTATGTCAGAGTTAAGGAGTATGAAGTGTGATCCTCCCTCACACCGCATAACCGGTTAATCTATCATGTACATCAATACATTTATAGTCTAACCAATACACAAACCCGAAATTTCACCTCTTATAGATCCAGTGGAAGACGACATGTAACACTGGGAAGGATTCATAATAGGAGCAATTGGTACTCCGTATTAAGGCGAACTTATCTGCAATACCATCTACTTCCTTCCTACTTATTCTATGCAGCCACCAAAGGTTCGTTCTTGTTTTCCTTAAATTAATATTTTCTTGCTTGCTTATGTATACAATTTCTTGTTATGTGTAGGTGGTTTTCAAGACGAAGGTGTATCATCCAAACATCAACTGAAATGGAGCCGTTGACATGGATCTCTTGAGAGGTAGATGGAGTCATGCATTTACCATGTCCGATGTATGAATACTTTCTTTTAATGTCTGTATAAGAGGTATATTCTTATCTTTTACTAATCAACATTAGACTATACAAAATATAATTTTACATTTTACATTTTTCTTACTTTTTATGGTTTAAAATATGTGAAATAGAGAAACCAATATGAAATCATGATGAGTATTCATACACGCCTGAAGAAATTAATGGATATGTATTATAAAATGAGAAATGTAGATTATGACATGGTTCGCTTCCTATGAAAACTCCTCTTTCGGTTATTTCACTTGCTTTTGTATTTAATAAATTTTTTTAAATCCATTATATAAGGAATTATAATGGTTTTGTTTTAAATTTCATTTTCAGGTAATGCTGGAAGATGGTGACGAGATTTATGTGGTCTTCGAAAAATTTGGTGGTGCTCTGTATGTTTCTTGATTGTTCAGTTGAATTTTTTCGTTTCGACTTTTAATAATTCAAGAGGAATGTTATATGAATATTATTTTCCATTTTTTAATTAGTAGCTATTTTTATTTTATTTTTGTAATGACTATTTATAATTCGTAATTTCAGCATTTTATGCAAACTCTTAAAGTTATAACCACAAAAATAATCCAGTCGTAAAATAAAACGACATAAGTCAGACATACATAAAGAAAAACCCAACCTTTAGTAAAATAAATCACCCGTAACGTTCATTTTAAATTTTATAACCCAGACATACATTAAATTACTGAGTTGTATTGTTTAGTACTGCATAGACACTAATAATAACACATCCGAGTGATAAACAATAACTCAGTCGTTACATATATTAGCCATATAAAATAAAACTGAGCACTAATATCGAGAAATTTTTATAACTGAGTCAAATTTTTTATTTTTACGCAACTATAGTGACTATAACTATGCACAATATCAAATTATCTTAAATAGCATAGATTCCCTTCTGTGAATAAGTTCTTGGATGTGTCTATGCATTAGTGGTAAATTGAAGCGTGCATGAGTTTCCCCTGTTATAATCATTTTAACAGAAGATAAAATGAGAGTTTTCTGGTTTTAATCATTTCAACATAAGATAAAATAATTTTGTAGAGGTATATCCAGAAGATTATTAATGAATAACTTGTTTGAAAGAAGGGAATATCCGTTTATATCAGTTAATTAGGACCTCAATTCCATATTTATATATCATTTTATATAAGTTGATATATCAGATTAAAATATAAGATAAACAATAGTTTATAGATCAATTTATTAAATAAGCTTCTCAAGCTGGAAGATTTGTATCTTCCAAACGTAACTTTTAAAGGGCTATTTTCAATTTTCAATTTTTGTAACCCAAAATTTGAAAAACAAAAGGTACAATGCATTAAAGCAAGTTTATGTTGGTCACATACTCTTCCGCAAGTAGAAGGATAACAATCTTTTATAATATCAGTTTATATATTTATATAAATATCAATTTATATCATTTTAAAATTTAAGTAAATAATAGACTACATATGAGTAAAATAATACTTTTTTACAAAAGATAAAATGGATATGAATAGTAATACTTTCTCATCCATGATTAAGTGATCGAAACTCGTCAATGCATTGTTTTCTTTGGAATTCTCAACCTTTTAAGAACACAATAATTGGGCCACTATGTTTTGGTTAAGTCTCTCTTACCCAATGTTTTTAAACGGAATTACGGAGTAGATGGGAGATACCATATTTTGCCATACTTGGAGTGTTGAATATGTGAAGAAACAATTAGGATGTTATTGTTTAATTGTGAAAAAGTGTTACTTAAAAGTTACTCTTGTAAACAAAGAGAAGAGATTAGTGTGAGAAATTGGAGAAACTAGTTGAACGTTAATGTGATTGTTTCTTTTTATAATAGTTTAATATTAAGATGTTTAGTGACTCTTACTTATAAGTTGTAAACATTTATGATACAGATAACAATTAGGACTTTGAGTTCCTAATAAATAGTTGACTAATTTAGTTGGAAGGACAAAATTATTACTTAGTAAAACTGTTTGTATTCTCTAGTTGATTGATATTAATATTTGTGAGCATTATAAGAAAGAGTTGATTAACTACATATGTACAGACTCCGATCTATTTGAATTTTAAAAAAGCATTAAATTTTCTTTCCATGCAACTATACTGCATGCTATTGGTCATTTTTTCTAAAGTCGGTTATACTTATGTTCTATACTTGGAATCATGGATGTTAACTTGCAAAATATTGTCAATCTCATAAAATACCCTTATTTTTAGAAATCTACGTTTAGAAGTATAATCACTAAACCCACATTCTCCTCTACCTCTACTTGGAACCAGCTAAGATCCATTTATCCTACTCTTCCTTGGTACTCATCTATTTGGTTTTCACAATCTATACCTAGATATGCTTTTATTGCCTGGCTTGCTACTCTGGACAGGTTGCAAACAGGTCGGAGGATGCGCGCCTGGGATGGTGACCAACCGTGCAACATGTGCGGTGAACCAGACGAAACACGGGATCACCTATTTTTTTCTTCCCCATTTTCCTTTACCATTTGGTCGGACATTACAACTCCGATATTAGGGTGACACCTATCCCCCGATTGGACAACAACTCTACTTTCATTGCGCCACCGCTCAATCACACCAGTGGACCGTACGTTGCTTAAGATGAGCTTCCAGACAACCATATATCATATTTGGCGGGAAAGAAATAACCGAAGACATGGGCATCCTCGTCAATCCCCGGCAGCCCTTCGCCTCACCATCTATCGCACCATCCGTGATCGCATCACCAGCCTCAACTACTCAACCGATTCCACATATCACTCTCTCGGCCAACGATGGGACATGCTCCAACCATCATGATGCTCGCGGCCATTACTACCAAGGATCAACATCCTCCTCTCTTTAGGCATTACTCGGCTTTTATGGTGGTGCTTCTCGGTTTGTACTCTTTTTCCCGGTACTAGTTTTGTCCCACGGGGTTTTCTAGTATTGGGTTTTAACGAGGCAACAGAGGGCACACTCCACACCTAAAAGCTTTTACCTACTCTATTTTCATCATTCTTTTATTCATAAACTTATTGTATAACTTTCTTCTTTGATTAATAAATTTAACATTTAATCAAAAAAAGAAGTATAATCACTGCCACTGATATGAAAGTACGAGTAGAATTCACATTTTTGGAGGAGTGTGCCGGTAATGTGCATACCATATGTTTTTATGTGGATTATTTAATTACATCCACCTTTAGAATGTTAATGAAGGCTTGAAGCAACTAATAAGGACATCTAAAGAATAACACTCTAAAACTATGCACGTCTATAGAACAGTATTACTAAATGAACATGGTGGTTTTGATGAAGGAAGTAACAACCTTATTCAACTTATTCAACTGTGGAATTATCATGGAATATAAATTATTAGACAATGTTATCTAAATTTTCGATGGGTAATTTTGGAATTGAGTGTATGACAATACAGAGAATATGACATTCTATTACCTCTTATGGAAGTTGGTGAAGAATGCAAAGTTTTAGATTTTAACGAAGTTTGCGACAGATGTTTTCTCCGCAAAAAGATTTATCAATTTATGGAGTAAATGAATTAGATGAATTTAAGTAACTTTATTTTTAACACACATCTCTTTTTTTTTAAATAATAATAATAATAATAATAATAATAATAATAATAATAATAAAAAATAAATAAATAAATAAATAAATAAATAAAGTGAATTGGAATATAGATTTATAATTTCTACTCGATTTTTTATTGGTTGGTAATGCATACTATTAATATAATTTTTATTTACGTTTTGACATTTTTTTTAATGCATTATCTATGTCAATCAACATTCAACAGTAACCTATGAGCCACTAATAAAGTGAATTTTAACATTCTTTTTTGTTAAAATTTTGAATTTGATTAAAAATGAGAGGGATTGTAACAGCTACAATAGTTTAGATACGGGTAGGGTTTTTGCAACACTCTAACCCGATTTCCTTAACTACGATTCGGTTAATCCAAACTGTGACATGGTTTAGATGTTTTATATACTTAGTCGATTTTTAGCCTTTTTCATTAGTTCTAAGTTCTTTCTTTACTTAGTCGATTTTCATGCATTGTTCTAAGTGTTTTCAGTTGTCTTAACTTAAAAACATGCATTCATTAATATCTTCAACGAGTTTAATACATATTCAGTCTTGCTACATAAGCTATTACATTGCATTAACTCTTTAAGTTAAATCTACCCGACAATATTTACAACCATCCATTATTTCCCTTCCTTTGCCTTGATTCCGCGAGCTGTCTCACTCCTTGGCATTACCTGCGACCACAAAGAAGGCATAAGCATTGTTATTGCTGAGTACGGTTTAATCCGCAACACTTAGCCACAGTACAGATGTGTTCCCTTAGTACTTATCATCTCAGTTTTACTTAACAGTTTGGATTAGACTGTCCTGATCATCTGGATTCACCTAGATGCATCACCAGTCTAACCCACAGTTCGACCAGATTGTCCTGACCATCCGGATTCACCCAAATCAGTCACCAGTCTAGTCCAGTACGCTTTATCAGTTCGGCTCACATGGCCATTTCAGTACATTTTGGCATCATTTCCTTAACAGTAACTTTCCCGGCATCATTGCCTTATCAGTTTATGATTCGGTCATTATTTACCCGAATCATGCATATTTAGCTACATAGGCTATTTAACAGTAAACAACTTACATCGCCTTAGAAAATCACAAAGAAAGTCTTAACAGTTCTGTACACGCACTCACCTTAATGATTTGGACGAACTAACTGGATTGCTTCGAAATTCTGCGGTTTGATCGGCACTCGGACTGACTGATTCTCCACCTGCTCGGCTAACTCACGAACTGATCTTCCCTTGCTTGACTTTCTTTCTCTATGCTTAACTTTCTCTCTCAAGGATAGTTTTACCGCGCACAGAGTTGAAATGAGCCGATCAATTCATTTATATAGGCGAGATGGCGGTTTTTAGTCGAGCCAACCGCTCCTTCAACTGTCCAATTTAAAACCGCTTGGGCACATTATTTCGCATAACCGCCCACGATCTTGCGCATCAGTCAAGCCGGATAACCGCTTATGCACGTGTGTTCACTCGCACACGCATGGTCCGATAGACTTAACTATCGACAGGCATAACTGCCTTGTTCGAACCCGACAATCTTAACTGCCTTGTCCAAATCCGACCATCCTATCTGGATCAGACGGTTTTCACCAACCATCCGACCAACTTTACCAACTTCCGCCAACTTTCACCAACCATGCTACCAACCATCCGACCAACTTCCGAAATTCTCATAATCAGCTCAATTGACCGGATTTTCACTTCCCTAAAGGATCAGAATGATTTTGGCCATAGGATCCATTAGCAGGGTCAACTGCTTTTCTGGTTTTAGTACGTGGACAGTCTTGAGTTTGGTGTTTCACACTTTTGCAAGTGAGGCAAGTAGGAGGGGTCTGAGAGCATCTTGAGATAGTGTAGCCAATCTTTTTACAGTAGGAGCATAGAGAGGGGAGCCAGAGACTCGAGACTTTGATTCTTCTTATTTCGCCTTATTCGAACTGCGCATTAACAAATTCAGGGATTGGTTTCCTCGGATCAATGAAGGTGTATACCTTGGCAACTTCTAGGTTTGTCAAGGATTTCGTGGCGGGATGAAAAGTAATTGGCTTGCCAACAAGACCGGCGATCTCTTTTAAACCTTCCTTATTGAAAAATTGAAAGGGAACTTATGTGAAATCAAGCCAAACAGAGACCATTGATAGTTCAAGCTCTCAGGTTTAATTCTCGGGGACCATTTACCCACGAACATTGTTTGACCATCATTCTGCCAGAGACTCTGGCTAAGAATTCTCCTGCGAGCATGGAGACATGGAACTCGAAACAGAAAGGTATTACCCTCGAGCTTTGACACCGAGATGTCACGGTGCTGGCGGCTCCATATGGCGTTGACGATAGCGTGTATTGCACCCCGTGGAGGAGAGTGTTCACATAATTGTCCCATAATAAAGGAGTCCCAAGCTTTCTTGTTCTTCTCAATCACTGTGTTCGGTATCTTGACATAGATTTCACCGGATTCCAAGAGAAATGGCTTCTCTTTTGGTGAGAGGTCTGAAGATTGACATGTGAGAAGATCTTTCCAGAGCCCTTGGGGAGAGATGGTTTGAGAGGGAGGAGTCAAATGAAAGTGAGGAGATGGATGGTTAGTGTTGGAGACACCAGGGCCAATTGGCGGTTCACCGACTGGTGGCTTGGAGATTTCTATCACCGAATTCGTTTTAGAGATAGAGATGTCCAGTTCTTGAGGCTGGGTCTGAGAAAAAACGCTGGAATTTCGCAACGAAGGAGGAGAAGATGACTTATCCCGAGGAGAGCTCTTCGCGTCAAGACCAGAGGATTCAGAGGACGAGTCCGAACTGGTTGCTCCTGATGACATTGTCTTGGATTTCCGAGATTGATTTGAGGTTTTTGCCATGGCGTCGGGTAGGGGCCGACGCCGAGAGCGGAGCCGGTGAAGAGAAAAAGACGAAAAAACGGATATTTTTGGTTGAGAGAAAAGAAGAGAATGATGATATTCAAATTACATTCGAGTGAATTTTAACATGATATATATATATATATATATATATATATATGCGTTTCAAAGACAGTATGTATCATGAAGGAAATTTTGTGTGAAGACCTCTATATATCCACTTTTGTAATGCCCCAAAGTGAGACAAAGTTGTCTAATCACTTCTCGTTTCTGTTATTCTCCTTCTACAACCACATGGTTCTAAAGAGAACCCATCTCTTTTACTGTAATTTATATGTCACTAACTAATAAAAGTTTAGAGAAAATGTTAGTTCACAATATAATTAAAAGTAAGGATAAAAGGGCAAAATAAAAAGAAATAGGCCATCAAAAATATCAGTTAGGCTTTAATTTCTTAACTTGATGGATCAACATCAGTGACAATATTAACACCACAGAGGAATTATGGCTTCCATCAAAGCCATACTACCTATAAGAAAAATAAAACAAACTTGTGGGTGAATGAAGTTAACTACAGTGGGTAAAGTGTTTCATTTCAAGTAATCGCATACAATTGTACGCATTAAACATTAAAATTTAGCAAGTGAATATTGCACTTAAAGATCACTCTTCAGTATCTGCAACCGGACAATATGTTACAAGTTTGAGGAAAAATTTTGAACTAAATCTTGTCTCCTTCTTAAGCCTAATGCACCAATCTTTTGGTTTAGTCTAAAAGATCAAATCTTTCAACTAATCAATCTCTACAACTTATCAGTTTCATACTCATCTGCAATTTCACATGAATCATCTTAGTCAAAGCTGAATAATATAATTTAAGTTCAACAAGGAAGATGTATATTCTTCTTTAATTACTACCTGATCAACATAGTCTTTGATTTTTTCACTAACTTGAGGAGTAATATTCTCTCATTAACCTCATAAAATAGAGTGTTACCATTTTGTTCATTTACTTTCTCCTTATGCAAGAATCTATTAAAATGACAAAACTTAAGATCATTGACTAAAAATGTTTGCCTCACGATTGAAGAAAGGTCTAGTAAAACTATAGTGAATAATAAAAATCAAGATGTCTCAAAAAGTATTTGTATTTATTGCTATTATTCCTCTAATGCTTATCATTTAAAGCCTAAGAGAGCCTAGTAAAAAACAATTTAATAAAAAACATTTACCGGCTTAATATGTCCTGCATATTCATGTCTTTTCTCATCCTCCATTTGCAAAAAAAATGTTTAGGCCTTCTTCACCGCATTTGTTATATATCTAACTCTTTTCCTTAACCGATGACACTTCATAAGTTGATACACATCAGAACAGACACCATAAATTCAATGTGACAGCTAAAATATGTGTTACCAAGAGTGCATAGCTAGTAGCTTTCTCATATTTAAATTTATAACAGTTTCATCATAACAAAGTTCTAAATTTAGGTTCAGCTACATTTTTCATCGTTTACAGTGTTTTCATATGCCTCTACAATGAAGTTCCCACATAATACAATAAATAAATAGCCTATAATCCCTAAGATCTAATTGACCAAGTTGTCAATATGAAAATCTTAAGCAAATAGGGCTAATAAAGGCGGATTAGTTGAAATGTAATATGATCTAGACAGAAAAATTGAACAAGTAAACTCAAAATTTAGCAGAATAAGAAGAAGTTTTAAAAAAAAAATGATTAGGGGACCTGATTTCGAAAAGGGATTTCTTATAAATCAAAGTATTTGCTTTTAAAAAATGTACACGTTATTACACGCTGGTACCCCGAATATGGAAGAAGACGAAGAAGCAGCTGAGAAATGGAGAGAGATCATGTGAGAAACTAAGAAAGAGAGAGATGCTTTATTGTGACCGAATGGAGGTTAGATATTATTTTTGTGGTTAAATAAAATAGTTTAGACAAGAAAAAAAAAGTTGCACTGTCAAAAGGTTGGGAGCTGATGTGTCATCCTATTGTGAGTTACAAATCCTCGATAATGATTTTAATACAAATATGATTAATCACTTGAATTCAATTACAATGAACAAAGTCACTAAAAAAATTTTATAATACAAGTTTTCTAACAACAAATACACCGTCTACGACAAATAAGTTTCCTCACAACATAATACCTTAACAAATAGTCTTGCTAGCAAAAACTATCAATAAATGTCGATTTTCAATAAAAGCATTTTAATTTTTAGAAATAGTGTCACACATCTAGTATACAAGGGCATCTCGAACTTTAACACTAAAAATATTTTAGTGTGAAAATCATACTATTTTAGTGTGGTTTTAACACACACAAAATCATCTTTTTCCAACCACAACACCAAATATCACACTAATATTCTTTATTATTATATTGTTAAATTACATATTCTTTTCATTGTTTAATAATTTAAACAAATAAATATTATTATTTATAATGGATTAATATAACTTACAAAACAAAATTTTTAAATAAGAATTATATTTTAAAAATACTTATATTATATTAAAAAAAGATTGCATAGAAATAAAACAAAAATACACAAAGGGACAACTAATTACATTAAACCTAATTCTCGGATTTAATATATTCGAATCATAAATATTCAATTAGTGCATCTAGAAGTTTAAAATGAATGTCGTCATCACCTCTCATCTCAACTTATGGTTTAGGAACTACGATTCGTTCTTCAATTCTTGAATCAAGATCACATTTATCCTCAATGATTATATTATGTGTTATAATACAACTTGTCATTATATTATATACAAATAATTAAAATATTAAATAAAAAAATATACTTTGTTATTAACTAACCCAATATATACGTGTAATAGAATTAATATACTATTTAAATTATTTATAAAAAAATATAGGGTTGGTATAGTGATACACTATATTTAGTGTAATATTGTAGCTATAATAGAAATCAGCTATAATACAAAGAGTTAAATAGCGATGTTGTTTGTTAGGAGGGAGTAAAAGTCAAATCACCATATTAAATGGCATTTTTCCGCATGGTTGGAGTGACCCTAAGTGTTTAATATTTTGACAAATAAGTCAAAGGTCTCCACAAGTCAAGTGTTTTTAAACGATGAGAAATAGTTAATTTTCAATGAAAATATTTATATAGAGAGAAACCAAAGTAACTAGATTAAACACTAAGAAAGAAAAACTAAACCCAAATAGATTACATGAAACTATGTCTCAATGGATTAAGGGAAACCAAACCGGCAAGTAAACATACTTTCGAAAGCAAAGACAAATATCGAAAAGGAAAAAAAACCAAAAAGACACCTTCACTAACATATGTAGGCCGTCAAATACAAGACCGCATAAGCTTAATGAGAGAATTTATGAGGAACAACGTATGGAAACCAAGCAAACAAGACCGGGAAAAGAAAACGTGAATGGTTGACAATGGTGTTACTCAACCCTTATAGCCCAAAAACATATCGCTCCTGAAAAATAGTTGAATTCTTATGCTTTTAAAACAATATTATTTTTCCTTGTCAAAATATTATAAGAGTAAAAAATGTCTAGGCTCAAACATATACAAAGACCAAAAAGCAAACTCTAGCTAGCTTTGCCAATTGACAAAACATATTGATATAGATTTCCATGTAAATGCCAATACAAAAGCCTTGATATAACATTATAGCATTACGAAAAAGTAGCAAAGAGAAAAACTCTCGAAGTCAAACAAATTAACTAGCAAGTTGGATATCCTATTGCAACATAAGAAGTCCATTGCTTTGACATATAACACTTTTTGAAATAAGATGAACTCTTTATTCTTGTGCCTCAACTCAAAAAATTTACAATCCAAAAGAATCGGTTTCAACTCTATGCACTGAGATGTA
The DNA here is from genome assembly GCA_900406425.1 of Iberis pinnata. NCBI lineage: Eukaryota > Viridiplantae > Streptophyta > Magnoliopsida > Brassicales > Brassicaceae > Iberis > Iberis pinnata. The sequence goes on along the minus strand of OVBE01000008.1, from coordinate 19,229 downwards.
AAGGTAGGTAAAACTTAAAGTCTACTATTACATATTGAAATCTACACTATAATAGACTAGCCATTAAACTCTAGAGAAAATTAGTTAGATAGACACTTTCTAGTGTTGTAATTTGTAAAATGGTTAATTTTTAAATATAATTAATAATAGGCACTTATGGTTCACAAATGTCTCTTTTACTTTTCGTGGTGTAATTTTTTCGTGAAAATTTAATGGTGTATGGTAAGCGGTGAATGGTGTGTGGTAAGTGGTGAATGATACGTGGTGAATGATATATGGTGAATGGTGAATGGTATGTGGTGAATGGTGAGATGTGAGTGATGAATCGTGGATATTTTACGGTGAACCGAGATAAACCGTGAATGGTACAATGATTAACTTTAAAATCACGGTAATGTTATTAGCAATTAATATTATAATGTTTGTTTAATTAAAATTAATTAAAATAAAAAATCATATAAAAAGGTTAGTTTTAGCATTAATAAAAAAATAATTATACATTATTGTAGAAGTACTTAAGTCTTATCATATAAAAATACAATATTACAAATTACAAAGAAAAAGTACCCATTCTACATAATTTCCTTAAAATCTACCACCCTTCCTATCCCACCTTGTTCAATGCCCTAGTCAATGACCTGCAACTACAAAAGAGGCGTAAACAACAAGTTTGCTTAGTGAGTATACTTAGCCATACTCAAGTAAATGAGTTTATAATTGGTTCAATTAATAGTTTAACTCAATAATGCAGTCACTTGACCACATGAACACTTAGGTTTGCCAAAATCAATCATCGGGAAAGCCAACAAAATCATGAATAATTTGGCTATGCTAATCATTTCAGCCTTAAGTCATGCATAACATAATAATTCGACCTTATCTCTGTAAAATTTACAAATAAATCAGCCTAAACCATGCATTAATCACACAAAAGATAACTTCAACTCTGGGCTCTAGTCACACACCCACCTTAGTTTTTGATCAGAATGCACAGACTGGATAACTGACTTTCAAAACGTAGACTTTTTTAGCAAATCTCGGCCAATTCTCTCTCACCAGTATTTTTCTTTTTGAATTCTTAAGGATCGCATGAAAGGGATCAAATGAGCCTATAATCCATTTTTTATAGTTCTTAGACAGTTTTGAGAAATATGTCCAGAACCATCTAATCACAACAATTAGTGTATACTAAGCCAACTGTTCCCGCACAAAATTTGAATTCTGTCGAGCTAATGAATTGTTCTCGTGCCTTCTAAGTTCCGAGTCGAATGACAGCTTCCATGCAATATTTAAAGTTTTAACTTAAACAACCGCTTTCACTCAATTTCTAAGCGTGTATTCACAAACAATCTCATATGTCTTGTTCAAATCCGACCAATTTTATCTCAAATCCGACCAATTTTTTCCAGAAATTTTGCTTTGTCCGAAATAATCGCCAATTCAGTCCAAAAAACACAAACATCCGAACTGAATGGAATTTAACTAGGCTTTCCACCTTGATTCAATCTCAGAGTAACTGACCCGCACACTCATATTCCCTTGGCCGACCTTACTCTGTCTATTGGCCAACTGCCTAAGCTTTTAGAGCATGTCCGACAATGGTTCTTATGAGTTTCTTAGCAATATTATATTAACAAATAATAAGAAAAGAAGAGAGAGAGATACAAGAAATGATTTTAGTTTAAGATGTTTTAAAATCATTTCTAAAGGGGTTTCTTACACATGTAAGATTTCCATTGGTTCTAATCATCTTTTTATTAAAAAATAAAATTAAAATTAAAAAACAATTATTTTTTTTTAAAGATACTTTTGTTGGAGTTTTAACCATTAGAGATGGTCTTAGCAACTCACTTCTTAATTTTTAGCTTACATGACTAAAATTCTCAAGCCAACCAATAAATTATGGCTCACGAATATTTCAGAAATTCTATTTCAGAAATTCTCTACAATTAATTATATAGTTCAAGTAGCTAGTATTTTAGATACAATTAGTTTTTTGAAAAGCATCCTCCATGAAATTATCTCAGTTAACCAGTCTGCATTTATCAAACAGAAGCAAATTACTGATAATATTCTCATTGCACAAGAACTACTGCATACACTAACTACTAAAAAGAGAAAAATTCCTTATGTTGCTCTTAAGTTGGATATCACCAAGGCCTTTGACAAGGTTTCTTGGCCTTTCCTTATGTTTATGATGCGGAAACTTGGTTTCTCTGAGACTTGGTGCAACTGGATTTATACTTGTGTTTCTACCCCAACTTATTCTGTCCTCTTGAATGGTACCCCCTATGGGTTAATCACTCCTTCTAATGGCTTGAGGCAGGGGGACCCTATTTCTCCATACTTGTACCTCATCATCTCTGAAGGTTTATCTTATTTGCTCCAGGATTTAGTCAACAAAAATCATTTAATGGGTCTCAGGACAAGTAGGGGTGGGCCTCCTATATCCCACCTGTTTTTTGCAGATGATTGTCTCATCTTTTCTAGAGCTTTTGATCAAGATTGTCGCATGCTAATATCTGCTTTACAAACTTATGGCAAGCTCTCGGGACAAATAGTTAACTTCCAGAAATCATCTCTTATTTTCAGTAAGCACTGCCCTTTGGGTGCTCAGAGAATGGTCCTTCGAATCACAAGAATTAGAAATTTTGGTGGTGGCAATCTGTATCTTGGTATGCCCGAATTGGTTAGTCCAAATAAGCAGCTCACTTTTAACTTCCTTCTTCAGAAGATTAAATTGAAACTACAAAACTGGACTACTAGATTTATGTTTAAAGCTGCCAAGGAGGTCCTTCTCAAATCTGTCATTACTGCACTCCCGGCCTACCTAATGTCCTGTTTCAAGCTCCCCACAAATCTCCTACAAAAGATCACTGCTCTGATGCGAAAGTTTTGGTGGTCTTCTTCTGGTGAAAATAGGGGTATTCCCTGGTTATCATGGTCGAAGATATCTCAACCAAAGAGTAATGGTGGTCTTGGATTTAAAAATTTAGAAGCTTTTAACATAGCGTTACTTGCTAAACAAGGTTGGCGCATGCTTACTCAACCTGATCTTCTCCTTACCCGTGTCTACAAAGCCAAGTATTTCCCTAAAACCACTTTGCTCCATTCAGTTTCTAAACCAGGACAGAGCTATGTGTGGCGTAGTCTTCACAAGGGTATTCGGTTTCTAAAGGCCAATTCACATTGGGAAATTGGGGATGGCAATTCAGTTTATTTATGGCAAGACAAATGGCTCCATAATCCCCATTGTACTCCAATGCCTATGCCTCATCATCATGTTAACATAGAACAGAGAGTTTCAACTATACTCCATCCATTTTTCCATACCTGGAATTTCCCTTTGGCTTCCCAGGTATTATCATCTCTGGATTGCATTGGCCTCTCAGCAATCCAGCCCTCTCTGTTAGGCAATTCAGATCAGCTCATCTGGAAGCATACACCTTCAGGATCGTACTCTGTTAAATCTGGTTATAGAGCCTATCTTCAACAAGATCTCAATCTTCCCACCTTTGATCCGTTAAAAGTTGAATTATCTACTGTGCCTTGGGAACTGAATGTTCAACCCAAGTTAAAACATTTTCTATGGAATCTTATCCATGGCAACATTTCTACGGGGGCGTCTCTTTCTCAGAGACGTGTTCTCACAGACCCTACATGTCCTCTCTGCGGTGAACATGTTGAAACACTGGATCACCTGTTTCTCAAGTGCAGAGTGGTCAAGGAAATATAGGACATGTCTCCTGTCTGTCCAACCACTTGTTTACCATCCACTATAACCTTACTGGATGCTCTTAAGACTCTTCTTATACCTAATACACGTCCATCAATTCCCCGAGAATTCTCGGTCTATCTTCTCTGGCGTGTTTGGAAGTTTAGGAATGATATTGTGTTCAAAGGTCTAAGAAGAGGGATTCCTGATGTTATCAATATGGCATTAACAACTTACCATGAATGGCAAAATCAACCACTAACACATACTTACATTAATCATTCAAAAGGAAATCCAATAATTCTCTGGTTTCTCCAAGAAACACTACATATTCCACTAATGATTTTTTTTATTTTTTTTTTCAGATGCTTCATGGTCGAATCCTTCTTCCCCCATTGGGATTGCCTGGAGCCTCCAGCACGGGACAGCTTTCTTAGCCTACGGCTTTGCCTCTTCACCACCCACAGGTTTTCCTTTCAACGCAGAAGCAGCAGGTGTGCTCCAAGCCATACTCTCTGTACATCGCCTGGGGTATCATCAATTCCGACTCTGCAATGATAATGAACGGTTAATGTCCCTCCTACAGCAATATCATTCGCAAGGTTCTAACAAACATCCATTACGACACAAATCTCTTACAATCACACTCCTCGATATCCTTAAGCTGGGCGCCACTTATGTTCTGTATTTTACTTATGTCCCTCGTGTATCTCTATCTTTTGTTGATAACTTAGCCTCTATGGCACGGCGTTCTTCATCAGGGTCTGTAATCAAACTTTTAACATAATCTAGTATATCTCTATTTCTGCCAAAAAAGTTATATAGTTCAAGTAGAACAATGATACAGTTTGTAAGAAAAACTTGAGTTCTAATTAAAAAAATTTAAAAGAAAAATATCAAAAGTATTTTTAGCATTCTTCCTTGTTTAAAAATGAAAAATATAGTTGAGATCAAAAATGAAAAATATGGCATATTACGACACAATAAACACTCTCTCCGGCAACGGTTTCTCTTCCATCGTTATTTTCTACGCCGCCGGCATCCAGCCTCCTTGCCGGCGCCGAGCGGCACTTGTAAATTTTTTCTTCTTTTTTTTTTCTTCTCTATTTCGGTCCTCTTGGTTGCGTATCGTCCGCCCTTTGCTATGTTTTTGTTATAGTCGAACACATCTCTCTTCCAGTGCTTCTGTGAGATTTTCTTGTGTCATACCTATGTCATCCTCTTCTTCTATCCTCTGCAGGTCCTCTTCCTGTTGCTCACGGGATGCATGTGGCCGTAGTGGAGATCTTGTAGCTAGAGACGGTGGATCCTTGTCGGATCCAAAGGCATGCATCAACTCTGGGTTCTAGTCGGATCTCAGATGATTGCATGTTTGCGCTCTGGTTTGTGGTTGTGCGTTCATGACGGATCTATGGTGGACAATTCCAGTTGGGCGAGTGGAGTCATATTCGGTTTTCAAGACGGGTCTACGGTGGTTGGGTTCGGCCATGCGTCTTTCGTTGTGTCTTTTGGTTGGCTGATCGTATCGCAAGGAGCTGGCCACGTGGCTTGCTTCTTACTCATATGATTATTAGCTTATACTCCTAGTGTCAGTTGTTTACCTTCTGTGTCAGCTTGGTCAAATAAATTCGTCAACACTAGTGTTTTAGGTTATTGGGTATTCCTTCAATGGGATCCGACTCACATGTTCTTCTCCGTCTTGGTTTCCAACCGATTTACAGGGATGAATTGGCCACGTCGCACATTCGACGGTCACACAAATGACGATTTCTATGTAGTTTAAGTTATCATTTTTAAGTTATCCCATTAAGGGCTTTTTCTTTTATTTTCTTTTTAGTATAATGATTTCAATTTCCTTTTTGGTGACTTAATCTTCCTAGCATGAGATTTAATCTAATATACTATGCTATTAATAAAAAATGAAAAATATGAGAAAATCATTAGAATACCATAAAATAGTTCCGATATGACTAGAATACCATACATCTTTCAAAAATTACTAGAGTGTTTTCAAATTCCTTGTAAATTACGATTCACTCTTTTTCTTAGTTTTTTTCTAATTTATTTAATTTATAATTAACAAATCCACGTCGCTAAATTGTATTCCACGTCACTGAAACGTTTTATATATCAAATTTCTCAATCACTATACTATTTTACTCTGACTAAAGAAAAAAAGAGAAACAGTTTAGTGACCTAGTTATCGCGCTCGTTGTCTTTTCTGAAATCTTCATCATCCAAATCCTATTGTGAACCCTCATCGAAAATTTTTGGAAAGTTGCAATTGATTCCCTTTGATATATGTTGGGAATGAGTTTGATTCTGTTGCGAAAGAGTTTCATTTATGTTGTGGCTGAATTTAATTTTTTATACGATCGAGTTTGATTTCCGTTGAGATTGAGTTTGATACTGTTTCAGATGAGTTTCTTTTTTGTTGTATATGAGTTTCATTTTACATATAAAAAGAAAAATCTTCCTAAACAATCTTATATTTTACATGGAGTAAATAAATAAAAACAACAGTTTAGTTTTCACCTTCGTCGTCTTCTCTGAAACAATGTCCGTTTGGGAGACATCCCGAAAGTTAGAGAAGCAATAGGTAATGATGTGTGGGGAGATCTGAAGGCGATACCTGTTGGAATCATTGCCAAGGTAGATGATAGCTCGATCGTATGGTTTGGTAAGATGGTACATTATCTACTTTTTAGACAACTTCGTGTGAATAAGAAGGAGATTTGGACTATCGTTCATGCTCAACCTATCAGGTTTGGATTAAACAAATTTTCTGAGATAACTAGGTTAAACACAAACCCACTGCTAACAAAAAGTTTTGAACCTGAACCTGAACAATACGAAGCTTTCTGGGATGAGTTGAATGTGCCGCGTGGGATGGGACCCAAATATAATGAATTGAGGGACGCATTAAAGGTCTATCGGTCATGGACTAAAGAAAAGCGCAAATGGTTGAGGCTGTTATTCATGCAAGCCATGGGTATTTATGTTCTGCATCCTAATTCTAGGATACCCTTTGAACTTGCAAATAAGTATTCGACGATGAAGCTATGATGGCATATCCATGGGGTTGTGATGCATTTGAAGTTCTTGTTAATTCTATTCCGTTGTTGAGTCCACAAGGTGACTCATACACCATCAATGGTTTAGTTAATGTGTTATTGGTTTGGGCGTATGAATCTGGTTTAGTTCACGTGTTATTGGTTTGGGCGTATGAATCTGTCACTTGCTTTGAAGAGCATTTTGGGAAGGTTAAGAAACAATGAGATTCTGCTTCTTCGATGGGGTGGAAGTCGTACACGTGCAGATTTGGACTGGGTTTCTAATTATTTGGTGGTTGTGTTATGTTGAGACGATTTGTACCTCCTGTTTAATGGTTGAGTTATCCAGTTTTTATTATCTTGGTGACTGAGTTACGAGTTATTGATAGCTAGTTATTATTTGCAACGTGGCTGAGATATCTAGTTTTTATTTTTAATCGTGGCTGAGTTACGAGTTAGATAGTTTTTATATACTTGTTGCCTAAGTTTTTTTGAATTTGAAGGCTGAGATATGTTTTAAGTTGTGAGGGTCCGCGTGAGGAATATGGTCATGAAGGAGTTTTTACAAGAGTTGTTTCCTTAGTGTCCAGATGAAGAAGACGACCCACAACTTGTGAACTTGAATACAGACATACACGCAGGCCGCTCTGATAGTGGGTTTTTGAGTTGTGCAGAGGAATGAGGACAAGAAAAAGAGGAAGGCTGAAGTCTCGGCTGAGGCCGAACTACCAACAAAGAAGCAGAAGAAAGATAAGGAGCAGAAGAAATCTGTTGATGTAGGGAAAAAGAAGGAGAAGACAGAATAAAATGTCGTTAGAGTTGTGGAAAGTGGGAGTGTTTTGCAGGAACAAGTTAACACTCTGCGGGTGTTGACCCACTCGGCTACAAATATGCTTCCTCAATTAGTTAGAGATGGAGTCGATGCGCGTCTGATAGAACGGGGTTTATGTGAAAGTGCTGGAAAAATATGTTCACCTCTAAAAACCCAACCCCCTATCTATCACATTCCCTTTGCCGCTGAAAATTCTACAGCCAAAGTTTGTTAATAGTCCATCCGCAGCTAAGACCCATGCAAAAGTTTTAGAGGATAAACAGAGTGAGGTCATGGATCTTGTTGAGGCAAGAGCCGATGGTTTGAGGGCTGAACTAAATTCGGAAGATAAAGTGGCCAAGACAAATTAGGTGAAGAAGGATTTGGCTAAGGTGGTTGTTGATGTCGATGAGACCGTTGTTTCTCCTCGTAAGGGACCCGTCACGAAGCACAACAAAAATCTTAAAGAATATAAGAAGAAGAAAGAGGTTGAGTTAACAAAGAAGGAAGAGGCTGAGTAAACAAAGAAGGAGGTTGTTGATCAAGAGATGGACGAGGATGAGTTAAAAAAGAAAGAGGTCGATGATAAGAAGAAAGAAGACGTTGCTACGAAGAAGAAAGAAGTGGCTGAGAAAAAGAAGAAAGAGGTTGATGCCAAGAAGAAAGAAGCCGCTGCAAAGAAGAAAGAGGCAGCTGAGGAAAAGCATAAACATGTTAAGTTAAAGAAGTCGGCTCAAGCTCTGTTAAATGTAGTGAATGATGCGACAAAGCATGATAACCCTGCTGCTCCAAAATTTAGATTAAATTGGAAGAATACAAAAGTGACAAAGGGCAGTTCGCGTGCGGAGGTGACCAAGAAACTTCGGGATGAAGTTGCTAAAGAAGAATTGAGGTTAGAAAGAATAAAAGCTGTTAGGGAGGAAATGGTTCATTTATCTTCTAACGGGTCAAGTATCTCCGAATGTGCTCCTGAAGCACAAAAGTTTCCTCATATTGGGCCAAATGGGATAACGTTCATGAGGAAGGGTGTTGATCTTTCAGTATCAATATATGAGCCTCTAGCACCTTTTTAGCCGGAGAAATTGGAAAACACTTATGGACCACCTAGAGAAATACAAGTATGGACCTTAAGACCATCTGTTAATCACTCTATCATCATTCTCTACATAAACTGAGTTGTGTTTAATTGTAAAAGGAAGAACCAGAAAAGCTGCGGAGGATGAGGGTACGTTCTTCAAAATGCTTACTTATGTAAGAGATAAGTAGCCATATAACCATTTTGAATGGCTATTTGATAATGTAAGTGTACTTTACGGCTCCGTTATTTAGTTAACGGCTAGGTTGTTTTATATAGGTGGCTGAGTTATTTACTCTTTGATGGTTGAGTTAGTTATAGATAGGTTATATAATATGTGACATATGAGTTAATTAGTTAATGCCTGGGTTATTTTATGTAGGCGACTGTGATATATAATCTTTGATGACCGGGTTATGATATTTTACTCTTCTTTCTACAACATCTTGCTTCGTATGTTGGACTCCTCACGCGGAAGTCCATGGAAGATCTCACCCCATTCTGGAGTGACCGTATTGGGTTTGTCGATAACTGGTTCTAAAATTTATGGATGCACGATTATACCCAGTTCAAAATAATCCCAAAGGACTTCTAATTCGTTGAAGGGTATGAAGCGTTAGTAAATGGCAAGTGACCAAGTGACCTCCAAACAAAATACGAGGAGCTGCAAGTTAGCGGCGATCATTGGTGGCGTATCACATTGATCTGCGGGTGGAGAAGATTGATTTCTACGACTCAATCATTAGAAAAGTAACACGCGAAAGTGAGGATAGAATGCTAGAATATTTTAAACCGTTACTGCACATGATTCCAACGATGCTGAACAAATATGTTCCACATGAGATACGAGAACCTATGGGGAAAAGTTTTTTCCTTCCGACGGATGGATGCCATACACATTCAAAAAAACGTTAAAGTTGATGATTATGGGGTGTACACAGCGAAGTTTATCGAATTTATAGCGTTTGGTGTAGTTTTTTATGGTATAAATGATAGAAATATTCAAGGTATACGGGCGATGATGGCAGTAGACCTCTTTGAGGATGGAGGATATAAAACGGTCTTGTTTACTAGAGGGTTTGAGATGATAATTAAGTGAGAATAAAGATCATCCTTATAACTCGATCGTTAAGTATATATATAACTCAGCCAGACCTCGAACATCTATCAAGTGTTAACTCAATCTTACCTCACACATTGAATAATATAAAATGTGTTATGATTGAGTTCGATTTCTATCGTGGATGGGTTATATATTATGATGTGTCTGAGTTAGTTTCTATAGTAACTGAGTTACAACAAATATGAAAGAGGGTTATATATCATGATATGTCTGAGTTAGTTTCTGAAGCAGTTGAGTTACAATTTTAACAAAAACAAAGTTACCAATTGAAATAAATTTGAAATAGAGTTACCATTTGAAACAAATTTAAAACATAGTTACATAGATTGTCAAAGGTATTCACGACACATATCCACAATCTTTTTAGGAAACTCGCGAATGAAAGCGAGTGTCTCCATATTCTAGAAACACGCATCGTAGAGTGGCTATGGTTTGTACCACTCGTCCCACGGGTGTCCCCATCCATATATGACTTGACATGGGCAACTATAGATATCCTGACCATATACATTGTTTATTTAAGTGACACTTTGGAGAAAGAATGGAGGCAATCTGAGTTAGACTAAAGCCTAAACCCTAAACCCTAAACGCCAACAAAGAAGATGCTTGGATCTTCCGCTTCACAGACCGTGAGAACTCCCTAGATATATTGACCAAATAACCGTTGAAGACCGTGAGAACTCCCTAGATATTAGAAACGAAAGCTCATGGACTGAATGTTTAATCTTTATTTTGGATCATTCACTAAGTCGTGGTTAGGGTTATTCTATATAAGTATATAACCCTATGTATATTTTTATGTGATCTTGCGTCTAATCTTCTATAGAGTTTAGGGATTAATGTTAAGAATTATAAAATGGGTTAATAAAGATCATATTTTCAATCCCAAGTAAATACTAATAAAATGTATGTATCCACTTTATGGAATGAGAATTAATAATGCTATTGAGATGTATGTTGTCTTACGGTTACATTAAACCTAACAGGTAGATTTAGGAATGCGAGTCTAACTCATATAAAGTAAATCATATACAATGTACTCTAAATAACTCATCAAGAGTCTAACTCACATTTTTATATGAGAAAATTATTAGAATAGTAAGGGTTTAGGGTTTAGGCCTTAGTTAACTTCCCTTTTATATTTGTTAGTAAACCCTAAACCATAAATCATTGACCCTAAAAACGTTCTTAAAATCAAAAATTGAATGTTAAAAATTATTAAATGTGTTAATAAAGATCATCTTTTCACTCCCAAGTGAATATTAATAAAATTTATGTATCCACTTTATTGAATGAGAATTAATAATGCTATTGAGATGTATGTCGTCTTACGGTTACATTAAACCTAACATGTAGATTTAGGAACAAGAGTCTAACTCATATAAAATAAATCATATACAATGTACTCTAAATAACTCATCAAGAGTCTAATTCACGTTTTTATATGAGAAAATTATTAGAATAGTAAGAGTTTAGTGTTTAGGGTTTATGGCATAGGTTTAGTTAACTTCCCTTTTTATTTTTGGCGGGAAGTTGTTTTTAAACATTTTTTCCTTTTGACTCGCGATGTTTCATCTTCTTATTTCTCTCTCTATGTTATTACCCTCTTTACCCTCTTCATCCTATGTCTTTTTGTTACCAAATCTATTCAGATATGTTAATTTTTTTTTGTTGTTCCTCCTTATTCCTCCAGGTTACACAACAGTGTCAATGCCATTAATAGTTTTTGTGATCAGGTATACCTCCCCGTACTAAACCCTGGTCCCGGTATTTATTCCTGACAATACTAGTGTTGTGTGGTTTAAATTTCTATACGATCTTGTGAAGGTGTTCACTCCTATTCTTGAACAAGGATGGGTTAATGTGTGGCCAACTTACCACTTGATTCTTGATGATTATAAGGAATGATGGTTTCTTATACTCGTTGTAAGCATCAGTTGGGTTTGCTTCCATAGATATAAAAACAACATTAACTCTTTTGTTATGTACTTTTGTACAGGAAAAACCAGGTGGGATCTGTCACATACCGTGACAGTTTGGACATATTTTAATAAGGCAGGAAGAATGGTTTACCGAACCCACATGCATATGTTGAAGAAGACTTGGGCGCTTTGCCGGGAAAAGCTCGAGTGGGTGTTAACAAGAGTTTGGCTTGAACTAGTACATATGTTTGAGGAGTATGGACCTGATAATTATGGATGATTTTTCATATTACTTGATTATTTACTTTTTAATTATTGCTTTTTCCTTCCAAAAATACTCAATCACACATTTTGCCTAGAAACACATTTTTCTATATTTAATTAATAGTATAATAAATTGAAAAGTTAAGTTTTAAGTATTTAAATTTGGAAAATATAGATAAAATAGGTTAAAGAGAGAAATTAACAGCACAATCATTATTTTTAAATATGTGTGAGAACTCTAAAATAAGTTACCGAGGGCAAACACGACTTCAATATTTTCTTACACATCTATGATGTGAAATTATGAGTGAAATGATGTCTTACTACGTGACCAAGTCAAACGCGGCTATGGCGTATCTTTGAAGTTGATGTAATATTACGAGGCAAATGATGACTTTAAATTTTGGTTTCGAAAGAGGTTTTTGTTTAACTAATAGTCAAATATTATCTAAATAACTCATTAAGAGTAACTAAATTTTTTTATATTTTGTCTAACTAACCAAATATATTGTGGTATTGTAGCCATAATCAAAATCCCACTATAATAGCGTTAAGTATAGCGTTCGATTGGAGAGAAAAAAAATCATATTACACACTGCATTTTGCTGTAATACTGTCACGTTGGAGTTTGTATAAACCCTAAATATCAAACATTACACCCTAACTAAGCTGTAACTTAGTTATAACACAGTCATAGAGTAACAATAACTCATTCGTGTGATAAACATAAATCATCCGTATCGTAAAAATCATAACTCAATCGTATTGTGTATAATATAACTCTGACATATACATAAAAACCCTTTTGTTTATTTAGATAACTCAGATATCAAGAAAAAAAAATTATCTATTGGTTTTTAAAACATATAAACTCATATATTAGTCCTTTATAATACGGATAAATATTACCGCTTTTTAGTATTACATTAATATCAAGAAATTTTCATAACCGAGGTAAATGATCTCTTAATTATGTTAGCGAGTTCAAACTGATAGGATCTGCGACTTAATTGTACCTCCAATAGGGTTTGCGTGTAAAAGTCACTAAACTGTACACGAATAAAGGTATGATTGACGTTTTGTAAGTTATAATTTTTAAGTTTATTAAATAATAAAGAGTTTTTTTAAAATTTTAGTTACCGAGGTAAGGATAACTCAGCCTTTATCACGATACCGACTTAAGTATAACTCAACCCTTATTACATTCCATATGTACGAATAACTAAGCCCTTATTACGTTACTGAGTTAAGAATAACTCAACCCTTATTACGTCACCGAGTTAAGAATAACTTAGCCCTTAAGAATAACCAATATATTAGTCGTGTAATACGAGGAGGCGGGAATACGAAAAATTGTGACTCCTCGAGAAATCGCCACGTCTCTCTCTCTCTCTCTATTTATATCTCTATTTCTCTGTTAATTTTCAGACAACTTAACATCTCTCTAATATCATGTAGTAGGTTTTTCTCTCTTCCCACAGAACGATTTTTCTCAAAAACAGTACGCATGCGATATCTATATTTTCATTTTTATAACTATTGTTTGTTTTTCATTCGATCATATATTGTTCTTATTTGTTGTGTTTTTTGCAGATGGTCAAAGAAAAGATTGAGTTGGATTTGAGGAGGTTGAAGTGTAATCCTCCCTCACACTGCAGCGTCGGTTAGTTTATCATGTTCTTCAACACATTTATAGTCTAACAGATACACAAACCTTAAATTTCATCTGTTATAGGTCCAGTGGGAGATGACATGTTCCACTGGGAAGGATTCATAATGGGAGCAGCTGGTACTCTGTATGAAAGCGGAATCTTCTCACTTACCACCCGCTTCCCTCCTGAAAATCCAAACCAACCACCAAAGGTTCGTTCTTGTTTTACGTAAATTAAGTGATCCTCTTACTTGCTAATGTGCATGATTGCTTGTTATGTGTAGGTGTCTTTCAAGACTAAGGTGTACCATCTGAACATCAACAGTAGTGGCTCCATAGACATGGATATGTTGAGAGACACGAAATGGTATCCTGGCTTTATTGTGTCACATGTATGAATACTTGTTTTGATGTTTGTATAATCGTTATGAATCAATGTTTCTTCACTGATTGATCAAGTTTCTTTATTGATTAGGTGCTGTCCTCAATTGACGCGTTCATGGCTGATCCCAATCTAGATGATCTTCTGGTGGCAAAAATTGGTGAGCTGTGCAGGAAGGATAGGTCTAAGTACGAAGAAAATGCAAGAAGCTGGACTATGAAGTATGCTAGGGGATGATGAAAATTTTATTTCCATCCCTGTAATTATAACTAATTTGAAGATGTTTTCATTTTGGGATCCCTTTCAGTTTTTGTTTTATTTATCTGCAAGCAAGTATATTCGAAGTACCATAATCACTCAATAAAGATATAACTCAGTCGTAAACATGTCTCAGTCGTATAGTAAATATAACTCAATTCTATGGTAATCATTAGTCAGTCATAAAATAAACATAACTCATTCGTTAAGTAAAAAACATTAGTCAGTCTGTTTCGTCCGGTTCTGGTCTAATATGAATAATATACCTTACATCTTTCAAAAATTACTGAAGTGTTTTCAAAATCATAATAAATTAAAATTCAATCTCTAGCTTAGTTTTCTACTAATTTGGTTAATTTTTTATTAACAAATCAATGTCACTAAATTGTATTCCACGTCACTATATATGTGTAACAAAACCATAATTATCAAAATCCCATTATCAATATTATTAGCAATACTCTGTTCTAAACTGAAAATTAAAAAGTTATATAAACCAATAGTTTCATTAGATAGAAACTCTATTCTTCCACGAACTAGAGATGTGTAAGAAAACATAGTTTGTATCTAATGAAACTATTGGTTTCATTAGTTTCCTCCAAATCTCAATTTTCAGTTCATAACAGAGTATTGCGATAATTTTGATAATTATGGTTTTGTTCCACATCTACAATATATTGCGAAAAAAATTGCAATATAAAATTAAAAAACTAGCCGTAAGCGAAAATAAGTATGAATTTTTTTAAAAAAATCAGCAATACAAAAAGTAAATATGTAAGAGTATCTCCATCAAGGTATCTTAAGAGTTTCTTAACAATATATTTATTAATAAGGTGGGGTTATTCAATTGTGTATTTTAAAGTATTTGATTGTATTTTGAATTCTTTAAGAAGTACAATGTTATTCAATTGTGTATTTCATCATAATACATTAAAATTCACTGTTATTGAATGATGTATTTAAAATACATTTAAAACCACTTTTATTCAATATTTGTTGTGTTTTAATGGATTTGGATTTGAATGAATTTTAATGTATTCTCTCACCAAAATAATGACTAAACAAAATACTAGCTTTTTTCCTTGGATTTTGTTGTAATCGACAGTTACCATTTTTTCAGTTTTCTTTGATTTTTTTTTTTTGTATGACAAGCAAATGAATTCTCAAAAAATTGATTTGTGGTTTTCATATTCATTTGTGGTCTTCAATAATTTTGTATTGATAATTAAATTGTCATTTATTTTTTCATGAGTTTTACCATGGTAAAATATCATCTTGTTCAATTTTAATCATGTAATCATATATTTCTATTATTAAATTAGAATTTTTTTAGATGATTTAAAAATCCACAGCAATCATTTAAAATACATTACAATCAAACCCATTAAAACACTTACAAATCCATTGTAAATTGCATCAAATACAACAAAACCCTTTAAAATACATGTAAATTCAATTACAATAAAACACACTAAAAATCAAATCCAATAACACCCCCTAAATATTAGAAAAGGAACAAAGAAAAGCAAAAAGTGGTTCTAGAATAGGAAGTTGAGCTTGAATTGCAGTCTCTCCTGGCCCTTTTATATGATGTGCATCCTACACCTTCATGTGAAATATCATTGAACCGAACGTTGGTTCTAGTATTCATTTCTTGTTCCACGAAGAATCCTAGTTGAATGACCAACTCTAGTTCTCGCGTATGCTGTCTAGCGCATTGCTCAATTTTAGATTGAAGAATGCGCTGGACAGCAAACGCGAGAACTAGAGTTGATCTTTCAACTAGGATTCTTCATGGAACTAGAAATTAATAATAGAACCAACGTTCGGTTCAATGGTATTTGACCTGAAGGTGTAGGATGCACATAATCTAAAATGGCATGGAGAGGACATCACGAAAAAATAATATTATTATTTATAGGTTAGATATCCTTATTGAGTTTCTATACCAATGGAGATGGTCTAAGGTCTTTCACAACGTAAACAATGAGATAAGAGAAAGTTGAATAAAGTCAGGTGTCCCAAGGACCGCTACCGATCATCTCCAAGAACACGCAATTTTCGTCTCCATCTTCCATCATCAGCTGTATAACAAAAACAAAACACATAATTAAACCTTAATTTCTCAATTAATAAGCTAAAATAAATACTTTAAAATATTTAACGAGAGTAAAAACACCAAATAAAGAGTTTTCTATATAGTAGCCATCAAAAAGAAAACGAACAAAGTCATAAATTAGGTTTTTCTTTTTGCAATACCGAACCATCAATCTCTTCAGATGTGTATGAAAACATAAACTAAATATATCTTGGATTCCCTAGTTCACATTTTTTAAAAACAATATTCTCTTAGTAATCAAATAAAAGACTTAGACTAAATGTTATTTTTGTTTAAATTAATTTGGGTTAAAAAAAGACAAAGTATACCTCATGGTCGATGAATTTGAGAATCACTCTCTTCTTTTGTTCCGATTTGGGTGTCGGTGATCTCCTTAAGATACATGATTCTGCAGTTGTAATCGAAGTTTTCATGATTTGATATAGTTTACAGATATATTTTAGAGAGATAGATAAACTTTCAGCACTTTGAGTAAACGTTAATTTATAGTCAAAAATTCACTTAGAGCATCTCCAAAGGGAAACCTCAAATTTGAGGTTTCAAGAACCTCAAATTTGAGGTTTCAGGAATTTGTCTCCAAAGGCAAAACCTTAAACTTAAGTTTAGAAAGTTTGTATTTTGCAATATAGTCCTCAATTTTAATCACCATTATTTAAAATTATAAAACTTATAGATAACTCTTAAAAATACATTCAATAATTAGTACATACATTAATAAATAATAAGGCATTACATTATTTAACAAAGACATTAATTAATTAGAAAACATACTAACTATATCATAAATTAGAATTAAAACACTAAATCATTCATCATAATTATTTCCATAATGTTTTAATAATAACTTTGCGTTTATGTAATGGGAAGTTTCATAATAACAATAATTGTTACTACTCGCTCATAACACAAACATTATAAACACGAAGAAAACTTCGTCATAAAGTAAACATAACTCAGTCTTAAACATAATTTAGTCGTAGACCTAACTCAGCCGTACAGGATAAATAACTAAGAGTCTGATTGGTAACGACTGTTACTGTAGACTTTTGACTGCATAAATTTTGGTTGTAACGAATGTGACTTTTTAAAATGATAAAAAAAAGTCTGATTGGTAACCAAAACTGTAAAAGTTGTGTCTATTACTTTTAATAATAAAAAATATTTTCTAAAATAATATTATGTCATATTTATAATTATGTAATGACAAAACATAAGTTTACACACTATTATTTTTTTATATATAGTCTTAAAATCATTAACTCTTTTATTGATTTCAAAATTTAGAATTATATATAATTTATTCAAGAAAAAAATTCACAAAAACTATTTAAAATCATTCAAATTATTCACTAAATAAAATATTTAGTGTCATGTAGCCTGCATAGTGTTAGCAATTTCATCACGGATGCGTTTTATATATTATCTTGAAGTAACATCCGGTTCCCCCGTATTTAACGAGTCTTCTTCATTCGGATCATCTTCGTTTACTTGCATATTATACTTGGAAATCAGGATCCTCGATGTTTGATTTACGAATAAAATTATGGAGTGCAATTGTTGCTACCACAAGTTTTCGCATTGTAGAAATTTGATATCTCAGTTATCTTTCATAACTCGCCATTTCCCTTTCCAAACTCAAAAAGTTCTCTCAAAAACAGATAAAGTGATGAATTTTTATGTCATATTTAACTTTTTATTTTAGAATCTTTTTCTTTGTATTTATAGTTTATTCATTTAATATGATATAAATATAAGATAATGTTAATGGTTTATAAATGGATCCTACAATAATGAAATTAAAATGAGGATTATTTTTGAATTATTTTTTGTTTTATTGAATTATATATAATTTTTAATAAATTTTACATAATTTGGTAAAAAGAATAAAAAATATTTAATTGTTTAAAGTTATAAAAAATATTAAAGCTTACCAAAAGCTAACCATTGATGACTTTTGAAAAGAAAGAAAGAAAGAATAGGCTTTTATGGATTTTACTACAAAAAAAAAAACTAAAAAAACTTGATTGATAAAAATATGGCTTTAATGGCTTGTAAAATTATTCAAGCAAAAAAACCACTACGAATCACCCCCTAAGTCGTAAAAGTAAAGACGAAAAAACCCAGCTTTTAGTAAACAATAATCAGTTTGATGTAACTCAACCATATCATTTATTTTAAATTTATAACCCATGTATTCAATAAAAATAACTTAACCGTATCGTTTATAACTGTATAAGACAATAATAATAACACAGCCGAATGATAAACAATAACTTAGTTGTTTCATGTATTAGATGTGTAAACATGACTTAGCCGTATAATATCGATAAATATTTTTAACCGAGGCAAATAATGCCTTGCTACGCAGCTATGATGGGATAATACATTTTCGAGGTCAAACCATGTGTCTGATTACGCATCTATAGTGTTATTTTACGAGGCGTGTAATGATGTCTTGTTACGTTTCCCGATGTAAAAATAACTCAACCTTTATTTATCTATATAGTAGTCTTAAAACTATCATTTAACTACCCATTAATACAAAAATCGTTACTATACGATTTTTATTAAAAATATGTGACTTTGACACGATGATTATCTTGCTATCTATTTTTCTGTTTCTCTCTTTATTTGCTCACATCTTCTCAATCTCTCAATAGATCTCTTAATCTATCTCAGTGTTTTCTCTCTTCTCTTCTCCTTTCTCTCATATTAATCTAACGCTTTTGATATTCCTCACGAACAGTACGCATGCAATCTATCTCTTTTGATTTTGATTTTTCTCACAAACCATACGCATGCTGTGGAAACCCGTATTTTGACAAGAAATTTTTTTCGTTTTGTATTTATATTTCG